>JABYPW010000218.1:0-32388 GCA_016880775.1 Phymatotrichopsis omnivora | reverse complement strand
AAATTTTTTTTTTCCCCCCCCCCCCCCCCTTCCCGGGGCCTCCCGCCACCTAGAAACAGTTCTCTGCAAAATTTGTTTCTAACTTGTGCTCCGAAGGAACCAGAAGGGTCACAACATGACCAGTTAGACCTGACAGTACAGCATTAAAAACAAATTAATATGTTGACGCAATTAGATGTTGTAAAGACTGGATAGTTGAAATACGAAGCGGATAATTATGATTATCCTTTTCAAAAAATTGGAGACGAATAATGACAAATATGCTGTTTCTTTTTCAGGATATCTATTGTTTTTACATGTTTAATTGTTACTATAAATATTTTTGATTTTTCCAAAACGTGAAATTGATTAGAGAAGAACAAGGACATGCAATTATATGTATTATTCCGCAGTAATTTGACTGTTTATACAACCATTGATAAGTATGACCGACAGTTAAGACAATTTTGAGCAAATTCAAGCGGCATAAGAATTACACATAGCGTACCATCAAAGTGAAAGGTCAGGATAAGACTAGCCAATCGATGAAAAATGACTCTATCCTGGCAGCTGTTTGCCATGCGTGAAGTTTACCTTCTCGAAACGAATTGTTCTTCGTTGACCACCCTAACGACCTACGCCTGACCGCACCGCATCACAGGCAGATGGGGCGTTGCCCGATCCGAATACGGCTATAAATCCGAAGGCCTTAACCGTAGCGCTGATACTATGCTCATGTTTAAGCATTTCATTCATTAGCTGATACTAGCGCTCCGATGGCGTTCACTATTCAGAATCCAAGAAAGAAAGAACTATATCATCAGATCAGCGATGGTCGTGAGTCGTACACATTCCAAAACACACATAAGCTCTTTTCCCATGGTCCTAAAGCTCATAGCGTGGGCACCATTCCGCCATGTCTTCTTCTCTATAACCTGCCTAATTCTCTTTAATTAAACTTTTAGCGATAGGAAAAGAAGTCACGAGATGTGTTTCTTTATAAGAGGATCTAGGAAATGCATCAGATGATCAATTCCTCGATCCATTCTTCTGAAAATGGCATATCCGCAATTTTCTCATGATGAATTTCCAGTAACCTATGCAGAACCATTCATACCATAAGTTTCAAGTGCATGTTTTTCGATTTATCCATTTCCAATGATACTTTTCACGATTCATTTTCGGAAAGTTCAAAAACGACGAAATCCGACAGTGATGTTTATGTTTGCTGTTGGCAGCACTCCTCACCGATCTACTTTTCTTCTTCACCCCTAACCATACAATTTTATCCTTAACTTTCGTTTACTCAGATAAGCCCCGGTATTTTGGCGGAATGAACAATAGAAGAGAGTCCGAAACCCAAAATGAGTTTCCTTAACCCTCAGGCAATCACTTATGTCGTCAAGGTTTAACTATAGAACCAACATAATTTCCCTGACCAACACCAACCGAAAAAGAACCTCTGAGAAGGAAGTCACCGTTCACGCAAAGATAAGTCACTCTCGAGCTAGAGTATACAGACAGATTTTTTGCCAACACATTTCTTACATCTCTCACCAAACTCACATGTACGTTGGAATATAGTCTCACAGTCAACAGACAATGATGAGAGAACCATTGTGGCAATCACGGTGTTTGTGTCGTGCAAGATTTTTGGTACAATCGCATGTAAATAGAGAGAGAGAGAGATGGAGAGAGAAAACGCATCCTATGATCCTTTTTCTCGCGGTTCATTTCCTTGATGCATTTCCAAGAAAATCTATACCTTCCGTTGAGAAAAAAAAAAAAAAAAAAAGGTAATTTGCGAGAAATTCTCCTCGCGTGGCCTTCCGGTAACTGCGCAAGAATGGCTCACGAACTCCTTAAAAATCAGAGTGACACTATTCACGTTAATACCCATGTTCACAAGGAAAACAGTTTTCGAATAGTTTCCCCAAATTTCCCTTTCTTTTATTGGTCCCCAAAGATAATTTCCCAGGACACAAAAGTACATGAGGAAAGGTGAGGTTAGGGACAGTGAATTCATTTATAAATTCATCAGAAAAGCATCTTAGCAAGGTATCAGTATGATTCGGTTTTAATGATCCATTTCATAACCTCGAAATGATTCTGCTAGTAACTTTAGAGAACCAAAGCCAACATATCTGCCGTGCAGAGAGTCTACTTCTACACAAAATAGATTGGAAATTCGCAGTAGCCTAGCATAGCTGGAATTGGAGGGAAATTTATTTTTGCCAGCAATAGAGGAGCTGAAGACATGTATGCGTATCTACAAAAAAAAAAAAAAAAAAGAAATCTGGAAATGTTTTCAGACAACGGAGCTGTTTTCGCTCTGTTGAATGTTTTTCTGGCTTGCAACCCTACGATTTTTGGGACGAGTCGTCTCAAATGACTTCGCGAAAAATGAGGAATTGTTTATACGTGTATGTATTTTTTTTTTTTTTTTCCTTCTTCACGCGCGTAACCAAAGGCAAAAAAAGAAGAAAAGAAAAACTAGCAATCGATGTTTCACATTCTCGCGGTCTTGCAGCCTTGAACTCTCTCGTCCATGATGACATCAACTCAAGGTGTGGTGCAACAAACCGTTGCCACAGCGACACCTTAACCCAACTTGAAAAGGGCAAGGCTAGAACGGCGGCTCGGCTAGAGTAGTAGTATCAAAAGTCACGAAAAAAAAGGGTCACACCTTGATCGAGCAACTCAACCAATCGTGGACAGTCTTCTCCACAATTATGTTCCACCCAATCCCGGCAGGAACCCGCGATCCAACTCCCGCGGCCAGGATGTCCTCGATCAAGTACCTCCCTCCCCAACCCCGCAACATGTGAAAAACATACCGACAAGGCTCCAGCAACTCCGAATCCACCGCGCAGGGCTGGCGAAATCCAAGTTCCTCCAGAAATCGCTCGAAGATCTTCGCACGAAGTTAACTTCCCTCCCTAAAGAAGTACGTCCCCCCCAGAACTAACCGTTTTTCTCCCCCTAGCCCCCAGGATTTCAGACCCCGCGGCAACATCCTTACCTTTCCTCTATTCCCTTCCAAAAGAGCAGTACCCGCCCCTCCCCGAAGATGTCCACGAGCTCCACGACTCCCTAAGTCTCGGGGGTGCAGAGATCTCCGCGCAGGTAGAGGCCGCGGCGCCGGAGATTGCTGGGATCGTGTACATGTACCCTGATGGATTGGGCATTCCCTCCAGGCGCTGTTGAACTGCATCGACGTCCTCCCTACGGACCTTACGCACCGCCGAAAGATACTGCAAAGTGCGCGAGCGGCCCTCGGGAATGCGGTTGTCACGTTGGCAAACACGCTGTGTTCGTACCTGTCGCTGTGGCAGCAGCTGGCTGCTCGCTTGCTGGAGTTCGTGGCCGAGCATACGTCGAATACACTGTATCCTAGCCTGGGGTCGAAGGCGTCGCATCTGGTGACCGTTGCTATAGTTTTGAGTCAGAAATTGTAGGTGCTGAAATATTCTGTCCCACCCGCCACGTATGGTCCTGTGGCCGTGGATACACTCGAGAATTATCATATGTACCTGGTGGATACGTCTGCGCGGTTGGTGGAAGCTGAGTTGAAGAGGTATGAGAAGGCCGGGAGCCGTATGAAGGGATAGTTTAGTGATGAGAAGTATTGAGGCGGTGAGCAAGGACCTTAAGAGACTTGGAAGAAGCTGCAATGTGTTGGATTTTGGTCTTGTTTGCAGTTATTGTAGGTCATGAATACATATCGGAAGAAGGATTAATTTTATTGAATATTGGAAACTGTGTTCGAGCTTTAATACAAATACTTCCTGCGCAGCTCTTTCTGCAGTCTTTGTATAGTTATACACCGATATATCCTCCTGCACCCCTTCTCGCCCCTACGCCTTCGCAACAACAGGGTGAAAGATTTCTTCAAAAATGTGTAACTTTCTTCCACGATCCAGTCAGCCCCCTTCACCCCGACTTCCTCATGTCCATTTTAATCACGTCCTCCAAACTACCTCCAGTGACCAAAAACGCCTTCGCCCCCGTCCTCTCCTTCACTCCGCTAATCCCCATTGCAAAATCCTTCTCCACATTCAGATTAACAGCAAGGTTAACGCATCTATACAGTTCTTCGGCGTCTTTGTTGCCGCGGCGCGGATCGAATCCCACATGATCCATTCGTCGAAGCAGATAGTGGGGCATTTAACTACTTTATTTGGGATACAGGTGAGGCCTATGAGGGATGTGGCGATTTGGATGCGCGTTCGGCAGCAAGCGGGCGGAGGCGTTGGCGAGGTGTCTGTTTTTCCGTCAGCTGTGTTATCTTCAACGTGATATGGGGGATGTATGGAGGATACCCTTCGTCGGCAGTGTAGATATTGGGGGAGTGCATGCCAATCCACTCCATACATCCCTGCAACACGTATCGGTCCCAGTCTCCATACCCCGCGGTCCCGCACAGTATCAGTTTCAGTGAGGAATCGAGGAGATTCAGGGCTTTGGCCCACTCCCGGGCTCTCTTCGCAATCTTGTTTTGGTGACCTGCTCGGCTTGTCAGTCGCCGTCGACCCCGCCTCCGAACACCCAGTACTCAACTCGCCGTGGTTAGTTCGCGGAGGTTTCGTGTGAGCGAGTGAGAACTTGTAATGGGACCAACACCGTAGGGTTTTTTTAACCGTTTTGGTGCCGAAGGTTGGTCCAACGGTGTCATCGATGCCGTTGCAGTATTGCACCCGGTCGAAGGCCATTCGTGTGCGGTGTGAGCGGCATCATTAGGTGCAGAATGTTAATTTCCTCATACATTAACATCGGAGATCGCAACGGCCATTACTGATGGCAATGTTTAGCGTCGGATATGGCTCGCACCCGGTGCCTTAGACCATTTCAAAAACTCCTCCGCCCCAAAAACCTGACTCTCGACACTACCGCGCTAATTCTGGCCTATGTCGTCCGCACCCGTCAGCGCTGTCAACGCCGAAAAACTAATCTCCTCGACCACTTTCCACCGACCTCACACTCCCGTACCAGTGGTAGGTTGCCACGAAGTTGCCGCCGAGATACCGGATAACCGGACACTGCAGCTTATTAAACGTTGCGATTACTTTCCCCCGGAGGCCGTTTTTTTCTTCGAACAGCGGGTTGCCGGGATCGTAGAAGCAACCGTATATGCACCGGCCAATGTGTCTGTTTTTTGCTAGTAAGCAGATGTTAGGGTGTACAGAAGGGGACGTACGCGGTGAAGCCAGAGTAGATTTCGGGAGCTATGAGGGCAATGGTGTGTGTAGGGTTGAGGTCGATTCGGGGGGTGGTATCTTCGGGGACCTGAGTGAATGTCACCATGATGCTTTGTGGGGAGCAGTGGGGGAATAGGTGGATTTCGAATCAATGGTTCACGATGTGAAGGGGAATTGGAGGGAGATTGTATTCATCTTGATGCCATTTTTTCTCAACGGTAAGGCGAACACCATAATTTATCTTGCAACGAAGGGCTGGCTGCATACCTCTTAGCCATAAATCCTCCACCTGCTGACACAACTCATACCACCGGAACTCTACCACGCCTTCAGGAGTTCTCCCAGAGACACCCGGTTCAAGGGAAATGCTTCCAAGCTCCAGTTGCTGCACATTACATGTACCTCTACCATGGCAGCGCTCGCGTCGGAAAATTGTTCCTCAAGCATTCTGCTCCCACCCTGGTCACCACTCACCCGCTCCGATCCCGGTGCGCGGAGAGACGTGTGGGGGTAGCTGGGTGCCGGGGGGTTGTTTTGCCGTCATGGGCCTTTAAGCAGCTGCCGACGCACGCTGCGGGTACTTGTCGCCGTGTTCGCTTTTTTTTTTCAGGCCGTGGTCGTATCATGAATCGATTTCCAGATCTCATTAGCCACTGCATACAGCCCCAAAGCTGTGGCGTCCATGCAACGGTTTTTTTTTTTTTTTTTTTTTGGAGAACCTGAGATAATATCCCAAAGTTACTACTATCAATTGCCATTATTTGGAGAAAGACGGAGTCCGTGGGTGGTTTCCCCGAATTCCGAACTTTTGTTTTCACTACGCCCGCCCGAACGCATCATAACTCATTTGGTAAGCTGTGGTCGCGCTAGTGTTCCCGGCAGCGCCAAGCATGATCGACCGGAAAAAACAATTTTCCCCGTGACCTCCACTGTTTGACAGTCCACACAACGAATTGTACCTCTCTGCACGGATCTTACGACACCAGGATCGGTCAAGTAGAGTAATTTTTTTTGCCCTGCACAAAAAACTGACTAATGGCTAGACTCTGCTTCTCCGAGAGTGCTAAAATTGCAAGTTATAGTATGTATATATATATCTACGCAGATCTCGTCAAATTATAGGGATATCGTAATATAATATTACTCTTGATAAAGATTCGCATATACCTGAGGCTGTAGCAATAGACTCCAAAAAACTGTGGACTTTTCCCCGCACGTGACTTACGAATCGCTTCCCAGTTCCCTCTAGCGTAATGATTTTCCTTTTCTTTGCCTTTATTTTATTTTTATTTTTATTTTTACTGACATTACACATGTAGTTTAATTCAATAAACCGCTTCCATCAATATTTTTACATTGCCTCGACAAAGATTACACGGAAATGCTGCAAAAAGGAACATTTAAAATGGCCGGCGTCGAGTCTCCGTGTAGTGAAGCAGAGCGCCCAGCCTCCCCGGCGCAAAGCGAAGGGCCGCAAGCTCGCTTCAGTTGATTTCTAGCGGTCTCAAGCTTACGAATTTACACTGCGATCAGTGAAATTCCCAACAATGGAATACTCTGGCATATAAAACCTCTCCATTCATTTGAGAATACATTTGATTTCTTCATGTTAATGATTCAAAGCTTGCAACATTCCAAAAGCAAAAGAGTGTCAATCAACATATGGAGAAAAAAACAAACAAACATAAAGCCATCCTTGCCCTTGGCCTCACACTCATAAGCCGTATCCAGCCAGAAAAGAAAAACGAAAAAAAGAAAAAAAAAGAAAGCAAAACAAAAGAAAATGCAAATCTCCAAAATCTCCATAATCCTTAACCACTAATTCATTGCCCAAACTTGCCCTCCTAACCAACCCCAATCGCAATTCTCCTAAGAGCTGTAATACGGGACATCCGCGCCTGCGACCCAAGCACTTCCATTCCAACTCCATTCCTTGAGGTCGATCGCGGTGCGCTGGTGATAAACTCTGATTTGGACGTTGGACCATTGGATAGCTGTGACACCAGAGTCGGTAACCGTGGTGGTAAGTGTTCTTCCACCATTCCATTTGCCGCCGCTGTAGGCAGTTTCGATAAGTTCGTTGTCTTCATTGATGGCGTATACACGAATGTCCACATTACCCCAGGCGACGACGCTGAGGGAAGCACCGGGACGGAATGTACCAGCCGCACTATACCCTCCTAGAAATGGCTGTTATTATATGTACTCTAATCGAATATTGAAGATTTTTTTCCTCATTTTTCGAATGTATGGGTAACGACTTACCAAAGGACCATTTGCCATCACTTCCAATAAGGATTTCCTTGAGCTTGAGGTTGGTGTCTTGGTAGTAAAGCCACCAAGTACCCTTTCTAGAATCAAGCGCAAAGCTCGCAAGACTGGAACTAATAGCGGCAACAGGAAGTGTATCGCTTCCTTTCTTCCATCCCGAAGCCCAGTAATATTCATGGAGCTTTGCGGAGGTGTCTTGATAGTAAACGTGAATTCTCAAATCGCTTCCCTCGTCAATCTGCGCTGCAGCAAGCTGAGAGAAAGGCGCGGCTTGGAGGTTTAATCCGTTGAGACCACCATCTTGCCAGCTGGATCCACCGCTGTAGACTCGTTCACGGACATGGTTTGAATCATCAAGGTAGTAAACACGGATCTATTTTTCCATAGAGTGTCAGCTATCCTTTTCTCTTCAAAGGAGACAATGGAACATTATCTGTTTGATAGACTTTAGGGCTAATGTTGGAAGACAGTGAATACTTACCTGAGTGCCATTCGCCCAAGATACGGCAGCGATAGGGGAATTGAGCTTCGCCTTCACGACAAGGCCATCTCCACGAAGATTCCAGCCTTTGCCATCGTCCCAGAAGACTTCTTTAATGTTGCCATAGATATCTTGATAGTAAACACGAAGATGCAACTTTCCGCCTGCGTCGTAGAACTGAGTAGAGGCGAGAGTGCTCCTGTTGAGGATGGTGGTGTTTGCCATTGTGAAGTATCTGGACGAAGATAGTTCAGAAGAGTCTTTATGCTGATGGGAATTGAAATGTCGAGATTTAGTATGTTGTTGAAAACTCTAGCTGGGGAGACTCGAGGGCTTTATATAGTTTTCTGCACTTCAATTTTCTTCGCCATTCCTGACTGTTTCTGCTTTTTCCGGTCATCAGGCCGTACGAAATACAGTTTCGGCAGTTATCGTTATGTCCTTCCAACGCAAGCAGGCAATAGTCAATGTACTCTCCGAGTGATCACGGATCGTTACTCGAAATACTCACAAGGCAGTTTCAAATGAATTCAACTACATCCAATGGCGTTGGCATTCCTGAGGTTAACTTCATACGGTATCTTCCGTAAACAACTGCATCACCGATTCTCAAAGCTAAGCACTTTTTTAGGTTTGTGACAAACGCATGCAATCGGCGGCATGTAAGACCTCTTAGCTTTACCATAGTGGGGTGCCTTACAGTATGATAATGTAGTCGCAACCTTTGCGAATCCCCCCTCCTGGGGCTGAAATCTTTAGTTAAAGAACAGCTGAAAATCTTGATGCAATCGTTCGTTCTACTAAGCAACTTCGGATCGTCCAATTGCAGATATTCCTACTGCCAGTCCAAGTTGTGCCAGTGTGAGCGATTTTAAGGGAAAATTAGCAGATTTTTCAGCTGGTTGCCTGGTGCATATCAGTAATAGGTTTTAAAAACTCCTAACGATGAAAATTGGCTATGTGCGGCTTAGGACAAACCCATGATAACAAGCCGTAGCTTGGATTAGAAATCTTGTCCTTCAATGTTCGTTTCTTGAAAATTTATTGGCAATTTCTCCGCGATATAACTTGAATGGTACTAATTTCTCATTACATCAACGTTTGCACTCTCGCGCAAATGCTGCGATGGACTATCGATTGTACATGTACTTGTGCCTACATGCGTAGAGATACGTTCTCTTTGTGAGTGCGTCGTGGATTAGCCATTTTTCCCCACAAACCGGTATTGGTGGGGGGCAGAATAATAAAAATAACAGTAGATAATAAAGTAAACGAAAAGGAAGAAAAAGACCATTGCAGGTGGCAAAATCAAATGCGCGCAATTCCAACCGCAGTCTAGTAAATATGGCTAGTAACTTGAATATAGAGCACATACGTGTGACTTTTGCGTTTTCTTTTACAAATAGGACTGCTTGAATAGGATTGGTCGCCGCGTCTACGTACATAAAACCATTGGGAGCTCTTGTTTCGATTTTGCAGAGACGATCCCATACGGATACGTTGGCTTCCAATTGTGGAAACTTGGCACGCTTGCGATAACAGTGTACTAAGTACGGAAATCTCCATCAGTCTGAATATTTTAACTAACGTTTAACGTTATGGAGTGGCTTAACTGTGCTAAGTAAGGCAAAACTATCAGCAGCTGAACTTCGGGGCGGCTACATTGGCCTAATTTAGTGCATTATGTGGAACAAGTTTAAAAAAAAAGGACACGGACCTTCGCTACCTACTAACTCCCGATTAGCGACATCTCGAAAAATCGAACGAATAAAGATTCTCGGCTAATCCTGGGTTATGTAGATACGATCAAGTCTCGATGCAAGTCAAGTCTCGATGCAAGACAAGTTGCGGCTGACCTGCGATAAATGGATTAATTCATCGACGGCACGGCCCGACCGACCCCTTGTCACGGAGCAATGGTAAAGCTCGGCAAATGAAAAGCTAACTTCCAAGTGGCGGATAGCATTCTTAGCTTGTTCGATAATTTACATCGTCAGTTACTTGAATACATACATTGCCCGGCCGTCGCTGTATTCCACTCACACGAAATTGAAATAAAATCATTTATTTGCGTCGTAACTTCGTGCAGAATTTTCCCCGGGTTGGTTCAGGGTACTATTCGTTAGCCACAAAAACACAAATGCGAACGTCCACGCATGCCTACCCGGATGACTTGTGTAGATTGTTCCAATCGAAATTGAATGCGCTCATGCCTCTTCTTCTTCTTCTCGTTTTTTTTTTTTTTTTTTCCTCCTCCGGCGATGCAAAATACGCAACGTTCAACTCGATTGCTTACGTCACGGGTCCGTCAAATACGACAGAAATCTAGCTGAACTGAAACATCAACGCTGCTTGAGAATTGGACCAGTGGTAAATTCTCGGGAGATCTTTCGGTCTCGGTAAATATACCGTCGGCTTCAAAGTTATACAAGGGAAGGCGGAAACACGCCGCACCCCCAGTCAACGGAAGGATTTACTTTGCAGTTAAAACCTCGGAACAACGTTGAAAATCCAACAAAATTGGTAAGTGGATTTATATATCTGAGCTGTGAAACATCGATCTGCGGCCACCCTCCAGCTTAGTTCGCTTATGTTCATTTTACTTAAAAAATAATGTGTCACAGGAAGCACGATTTTTCGCCAAGGCATTAACCTGATAGGGCAACTATACCCGAGATTACTCAGCAATTAATAATCCATTACTAAGCATGACTAATCACTGACTAATTTTTATTTAGTGAACGATCCGATATACCCCCAGAGTCATGTTACCTCGGGCCAAAACTTAACCGAATACCCACAGGTATCCGTAGATAGCCGAACCCGCTTCCGGTTTTACCTGAGGAAAAATTTGCTTAAATATACCCTATTCTCAACTGCCCTGACGAGTTCTTTAAGGACGAAAAAAGTTAACTACTCCGGTTTTAGCTTTTATGTACTAATACGAATACACATCCTCGAACCAGTTTTTAATCCTTATCTTTTGAAAAAAAAAAATTTCCTTTCCCAAACTGGACAATAAAAACCTGCGATCTATTTTTTCTATTGCTGCAAAAATGCCTTCATCAGTCCGTGTTATCTCTGCCCCATGTAATGACACCACCGAGTCTCATGTCGCCGTGGCCTCCAACTTAAGCGAGCTAGTTCTCACGATACCGCCAGTCCTCCAACTGGCTCTCGGCGAGTTATGCAGTGACCTCTATAAAACTGCCGAGAAGAGCTACTCTGTGCAGTCTCTGGTAGCCGGGCTCCAGAAGCACATGGACGAACAAACCTACCCCCTCGCCATCACCGCTATCAAACCCCCTGGCCTGCGGGTCTCGAAAGAGTTTTCCGGGCATGCCTCAAACAAAGCATTCTCGGATGCTTGTGATAAGGCCGCCACCCTCTACAAGGATACCCTGCTCGCCTAATAGTTCCAACTGAAAAGTAAAGAACTGTTCCACCTCCAGTGCATGATTCAAGAGTATAATTACAAACCGTGTGCAGAGAAGATTTGGTCTCAAATAAGTGAATTGTTGGAACCGCATCTAGGTTCAGCTTCGTCTGCCTCAGTAGACAAGATGGACACAGATGATGGACCCACCCAGGTCCCAGCTTCTTTGAGCAAAGAAGCCTGCGAGGATAATTTACAGCTGCATAGTGCCTTCTAAGGAGAACTGGAGGCCGTGGCCAAGCTCTTGCTCTAGCCATACCGTGCTATAGCGCTCGCATTAATGGCACAGCATAAAACTTTATTCGGTAAAATGACCAAAATGTCTGTCTCTGAGAAGGCAAAGGTGGATATTAAATCTGCCAAACCTGAGGCATTGAAATCGATAGATAAAACTATCGAAGAAGCTGTCCAGAGGGCCCTTTCCAAGGAAGGGGCTAAGGAATCTGGATCGAAAAAGCGTAAGTGCTGCACCGTTGTCCAGACAAACACTGACTTAGAAAGGATCCGAATCGACTAACTGGGGCCGCTCAAAGAAGCCCCAAAGGATAAGCAAGAAGCGCACTTGGTTGTAATCAGCGGACTCTCAGAAGTCTGAAAAGAAGGGAAAGGGAAAGAAAGACTCCAGGAAGAAATCGCGGAAATAAGAAGGCAAGTTTCGAATTCCAAAATTTCATGGCATCCCGGATCAGGGCCTGACTACTACTCCAGTATGAGTAGAGATAGCGTTTATGGGTTTACGTTTTTAAATATGAATAAAAAAGATTTCATTGACATACCGTTTTGTGAAATTTTCATGGGTGAAGACGTGATGTTACTGCGCGACATCAAACACGCTATCAGTTTGAATGGAAAATTCATCCTACACACTAAATGTTATGAACACCGGTAGTGGTCACGTCAAGGTACCTCAGACGATGCGCTATGATGGAGGTTATGCTTAGATTATCAACATGTGAGTATGCCGTCTCCACCCTTCACCATTGTGTTAAGCGCTCTGGAGACGATCCTCTTTCACATGATATTGTGGCGTGGCGTGGCATGGTGTGGCTTTGCCGTTAGCCTTGACTAAGCATAGAAAGTCAGCCCCACAGGCACGTGATTAGCTATCGGCATGACGTGACATTGGCCTAGTCAGCCATGAGGGCATGATCGGGTGATCGGACTTGTATTGCGAGAGACTATAACAAATCGGGAGTGAGGCCTGAGAGGGTGATAGGCGATCATAGTCAAATCGAGTACTAATCGCGTCCTGTCCCTTTCAGACTCTTCTACAGGTTTCGGCGATTAGGAATCAGGAGATGGTCAAGAATGGGTCTTAGTTCTCTGTGTTTCTATTTCCTTTGTCATCTCTTTGTCAGCTCAGGTGAAGGACGGGATATATAAGCGCGCAGTTGTTATTGTCTTCTTGTCTTTCCTTCCTTCCTTCTTTAGCACATAGCTACCTTGTCTTCTCTGCGATCACCATTGTGAAAGCCTTTGAGTTATCTTTGAGCCTTAAAGAATATATTCGTCTTTCTCGTCTTCAACACTTGAAGTCCACCCAGTTCGTCATAGGAATGATATCTTCCAGTTGAGCTTTCATTTAGCCAAGATATCTGAGTTTACTCAGTATCTTTTGTGAAGCGTGCCTAAGGTATCCTTACCAAGTCATATACGAACTATATAGGGTAATCCGTCACACTATATTCTTTAAAGAAGATGGCTTCTTCCTCTTCAGATGTTCCAATGCCTGATGCATCCTCCCTTGCTCTCATCGTAGGCACTCAGCTCACCAACCCTTCAGCCTGAACAGTTTAGACCACTCATTCCTCAGCCTCGAATGTATCTATGCATGAGGAGGCCACCATCAACCTCAACACTGCTGAGTTAGCCTATGCCGACAAGCACCAGAAGGTGGTCATCGACAACTATGTGGCCGCCATACAAGCCCTTCATAAGGCTCGGCACTTCCTTAGGGAAGAGCCCTTCAAGCGAGCTCTTCAGGACATAGAGGAGGAATTTAAGAAACAGTGAGATGATGTGGCTTCGATTGTCTACGCCACCATCGTCCTTCACTGCACTATCTGAAAGCCCCTCCCAAAGCTGTCTGTGGCTTTTCCCCCTTCTATGATAAACCTGCTCCTGTCTGCTATCGAGCAGATCCAGAAGGAGTGAGATTCCTTCGCTCAAAGGGAGTCGGACTACACTAACACCCTGAATAAAGCACATCAGGATGTAGTCTAGGACCTCAACCACAAACTGGCTGAGGCCTACCAGTAGCTAGCAGACCAGGCTCTGCACCTGTTGGCCTCCCCTAATGAGCAAATTACTACTCTGACGGCAAGCCTGGCCAAGGCAAAGGCTAGAGTAGAAGTCTTGGAGCAGGGCGAGGTGTCCCTCTAAGCTATGCTTATTGAGGCGGAACATGCAGTTCTGCGCCTCAAGGCAGAGAATGAAGCTCTCTCTGCTACGTCTACCTTGAGGAAGGAAGATATGGTCAAGCTCAGGGAAGACCTGATGAAGGCCACTGACGACACCAAGCTATGGAAGGAGTTGTACTACCAGTACAAGGAGTACTATAGCTCCATTGTGTATCCTCCGATGTCTCGCAACCTGGATGAGATCATGGACATAGATGATGGAGCAACTCATATCACTACTCCTCCTCCCAGACCCAGAGGTCTATGAAGGGGTCTGCCTTCCTTTGAGCCTACTTCCTGACCCATCTCCCCTACTCCTCCTCCTCCTTCGCCCCGTTCTGCTATTGCAGGACCATCAAGGGGGCACAGGGCCACCTCATTCGCTTGATTCACACCTCCCTACCAGACCTCTCCTCGTCCACTCAATGAGAGTGATGTCTGGCAGATCATGTAGGAAGTACTTAGGCAAACTGCCCCACCACCACCTCCCTTAAATTGCAGCACTCCCACACCCCCTCTCATCCTGTCTGCCTCCTTCAAGGGTCCCAAGCCAGCTGATCCAGAGAAGTTTTCAGGAAAGGCTGGGGACATAAGGAAGTTCATCGAACAATGCAAGAACTACTTTGCCCTCCAAGCTCATGCCTTTCCCCATGACTGGATCAAGACCAGATTTGCATCCACATATATGATGGGTACGGCATGAATCTGGTGGTAAGCCAACTCTCACCGGTGGACCCAGCAGACCACCATTTAGAACGACTTCACCAAGGCCATGAAGACATACTTCGGAGCCTTTACCACCAAACCCTAGGCCATCAGGGAGATGATCAACGCAAAGCAAATCAAGGGCATCCTCTCTTATCTCACCTACATGGAGGCTCTCAACCAGGTCATCCAAGGCAACCAAGAGTCCTTCAAGTTTTGGGTTGAGAGGGGCCTGAAGGAAGATCTCTGCCTGGCAATAGCAGCCTAAACCACCCAAGAGACCCCAGCAGCTGCATGGCTTTCTCGTGTGGTGCAAATGGGCCTGGCGATGGAGGATGCACGGGTGGCCATCCAGGAGTCCCATAAGGGACAGTCGACTAAGCAGAACTCTGGCCAGGCTGCTCCTTCTAGCAAGCTGAAAAAGACCCAGGACAAGCATCCCTCCAGGTCCTCTTCCCAGGATAAGGGGAAGCTTCCTCAGCTCACCGAGGAAGAGAAGGAGTGGGCCAACAAGAACAAGGCCTATCTACGCTGCTTGTCCAAACACCACAGTGTTAAGGACTGCTACTCTACAAGGAAGTTTGCTATCTCCGTGGTCAAGATTACCTCTACGAAGCGCAAAGCAGAGGACGATGGAAACTCCTCATCCTCGAAGCAGCAAAAGACCACTATGGCTCGTGTGGTCAACCTCCCAGATGACTGGATAGATGGGGACGATATCCCAATGGTGTAAGTTTCCCCTTTTTCTGTGTGGCATCCCACACCACCTCTCCCGTTTTCCTTTGTTCTGTGTTTCCTTTAAGACCCAGTTGATTTGAGACATTGAATTTGTTGCACAAAATTTCCTTTAAGACCATTGTTTGAAATTTCCTTTGTGCCTTTCTTACTAAGGAGGGGGTGTTCACAACCATTGTTGCATTCTCAGTGGGTGGGCCTGCCAGCATTGAGGCTAATGTAATTCATGATACCCATGAGTGATATGTTATGACCTAATGTCTGTTATGACTGTTATGATACCCTCATGTATTATTTTCCTTCTTTTCATATAGGCATTGATTAGAGGTTGTGTTTTTCTTTTCTTTTGAAAGTTCTGCCTAAGGAGGACCTGCACCAGGTCGAAATACGCTGGCCATATAGCAGACCACTACTCTTTCTGCACCCTGACTTGTTATCAGTTTCGCCTCATTGCATTTCCAACTCCCACTATTTCGAACAACCTCCTTGCAGACAAGACGTATAGCGAGCTCCGGCCACGAGTTTCCCGGGAGAGATCAGGGAACGTATTCACTACCGCCAACATGTCAACCATAGTTTCCTCTAAAGAAGGCCCTACCCAGGGTAGATGCATTACGGTTCTAGTCACATTGTGCTGGAAAACTCACTCTGTTGAGGGTCCCCAAGTACACATGATCACAGCTACAGCCAAACTGGACAACGGAGTGACCGGCGCTTATATCTCAGATCGGCTCCCTGTCCCTAAGCAGAAGAGCTCCAAGGCGGTCAACATTTTCGCCTATGATGGTTCCTGTCATCAAGAGTGGTATTATACCCCTAAACTTCAGATGCAGGTCCTCAACCATCATGAACTCATCGATTTTGATGTTGGCCCTATGGCTCTAGATGTGGCCATATATCTTCCTGTCAAGTGGTTTCAAGATCATGAACCACAGGTCGATTATGACTAGGCTATTCTCGTGGGATTCCACTCCTCCAAATGCAAGAACCATCTTGTGACGCCCAATGTCCAGATGGCCTTGGTATTTGAATTGATCAAGGACGATGACTTCTACGCCAACTCTGAAGCTGTCAGTGGTGGACTACTTGGGTAGGTGGATACCCCAGCCAATGAAGGAGTTGTCCGTCATTGGTGTGCCGCCATAACACGATCTCCAGTGTGCAACTTTGCTAAGCTCTTTATACGGTCTTCCATCTCGTCCACCTCAGAAGGTGATAGGTGGGAACAAATCTATCCTGCTGTCTTCTCCGAATGCCTAGCCTCTTCCCTCCCTCCCTATTGGGAATAGGACTGCAAGATTGATTTAAAGGAAGGAACGACTCCTCCCACGGGCCCGCTTTACCGTCTGTCTGAGACTGAGCTCCAGACCCTGCATGAGTACCTTGATCGCATGATCAAGGAGGGGAAGATATGGCCCTCCAAGTCTCCCGCAGGTACTCCTATCCTGTTCGTAAAGAAGGCTGATGGTTCCCTCCACCTTTGCGTCAACTACCGGGGTTTGAATAAGATCGTTATTTAAAACCGCTATCCTCTACCCCTTATGGGCGCACGGAGAGACCGAATTGGCAATGGACAATGGTTCACCAAGCTCAACCTTAAAATGGCTACAACCTCATCTGCATTGCCCAGGGTGACGAGTGGAAAACTTCCTTTCGCACTCGTTACGGCCAGTATGAGTATTTGGTGATGCCATTTGGTCTCTGCAATGCCCCTGCTGTCTTCCAGGAAATGATGAACATGATCTTTCGTGACCTCATAGATCTTGGTGTCCTCATCTACCAGGATAACATCCTGATCTACACTGTAACTAAGGAAGAACACGACCACCTTCTGTATGAAGTTCTTAAGGGCCTTGACCACCACAAGCTGGCACTCAAGCTAGCCAAGTGCATCTGGGCAGTCCATAAGGTAGAATTCCTTGGGTTCATCATCTCTGACCAGGGTATTAGCATTTCTGAGGATAGGATTCAAGCTGTCCGAGATTGGCCTACTCCCACCATGGATCGAGATGTCCATTTGTTTTTGTGCCTTGCCAACTTTTACAGGGTCTTTATCCAAGGATTTTCGAAGATCGCGATACCCCTGACAAACCTTACCAAAAAAGACCAGCCCTGAACCTGGGGGTCTCTACAGCAGTCTTCCTTCAACACCCTCAAGGCCCTTTTCACCTCTGCCCCTATCCTTGTCCATCACGATTCTCAGATCCCCCTTCAAGCTGAAACTGATGCCAGTGACTTTACCCTTGGGGGTGTGCAGTCGCACCGGTTTCCTGATGGCTCTATCTGCCCATTGGCTTTCCACTCTCACAAACTTGAACCAGTGGAGCAGAATTACTAGATCTACAACAAGGAAATACTTGCAGTGTTCGACTGCCTTTACATACAGTGGAGACATTGGTGTGAGGGAACGGCTCATCCAGTGCTGGTAATAACGGACCACAAGAACCTGGAGTACTTCGCGACCACTCAGCTCCTCTCTAGGAGACAGGCCTGGTGGATGGAGAAATTGGGCACCATCGATTTTCAGGTAGTGTATTGGCTAGGTAAGTCCAATGACACGGCTGATGCCTTGAGCAGACGTGGGGACCACGTCCCTATGGAGGGGGCACCGGAGCTCAGTCTTCTTTTTCTCAAGAAAGGACAGTATATTGCTGCGATTGAGAAATCTTACACCTCGCTTAATCCTTCCTTTTACTAAGCCTAGAGAGAAGCTGTTGCTGCTGACCCTGAATGCCAAAGCATTCTGAGCTTGCCACAGGAACCCTACAGTGTTCATGACGGCCTTCTGATGTGGAATAGCCTGTGGTATGTCCCCCCTTCTCTTCGCACTGAGGTTCTCAAGTCCAGGCATGATCACCCTATAGCAGGCCACTTAGGCCGAGATAAGACCTTTGATCTTATCGACAGAGACTTCTACTGGCAACATCGAAGGCAGGATATAGCTGAGTATATTTCTGCATATGACCAGTGCCAACGGAATAAAGCTTGCCGACACAAGGCCTATGGGCAGCTGCTTCTGTTGGAGATACCCTACAGGCCATGGGAATCGATCTCCATGGACTTCGTGATGGACCTCCCTACTTCTGATGGCTTTACCCAAGTGTAGGTAATCGTTGATTGGTTTTCCAAGATAGCGTACTTTATCCCTCTTGGCCCTAATGTCGACTCCAGGCACCTAGCCAACATCTTTGTCCATGAGATTTGGAGACATCATAGCTTACCAGCCAACATTATCTCTGACTGAGACCCCAAGTTCAAATCCTTTTAGGGCCACATCATGGAAAATCTCGGGGTTAAGCTATCCAAGAGCACTACTGCTAACCCCCAGACAGACGGACAAACTGAGCAGCTGAACCAGGTCCTGGAAGCATATCTCTGTGCCTATGTCAACTTTGAGCAATCAGATTAGGTTTATTTTCTCGCCCTAGCAGAGTTCACATACAATAATGCCAAGTCATCCTCCACCGGGGTGTCCCCTTTCTACACAAATTTTGGATATCACCCCTCGCTTGACGCTGTTGGAATAAACATACGTGAGCATTTTGTGTTTGAGTTTCATTGTTTCACTTTTCCTTACCTTCCTTTTTCAGTTATGAGTTTTAGGTTATGCGCCGATATCGGCAGGTTTTCAGCTTATTCTCAGTTTATTTTCAGTCTTTGTACTTGCGTTATTTCTTTTGTTTTAGCCGTCGTGCTTCACAGTTTATCACTCGCTTTTTCCGCTCGCCGGTATATGTATCACAGGCATTCGCCCATACAGGCTCTTTTCTTTTGTAGACAAGCTATATTTGTTTTGTGTCTAGAATATAAGCTATTCGTTCTCTTCCTCTTCATCTACTGTTCGTATCCAGCTCAACAGGTTATGAGCCCGGATTGATGTCGGAACCGCTAGCGCCCGAAACCGTTGACCTAGAATCATCAATGCCGGAAACCGTTCAGCGTACTCCTACTCCACCCACCTCTAATACTGCGAATATGACGTCCACCAAGCTTGACGGCATTCCAAGCATAGAGAAATTAAAAGGCACAACTAATTTCCACACTTGGTACCACCAAGCGCTTGTCTTTCTCAAGGATCTCAAGTGCCATGAGATAATACTGGGAACCAAGACGGAGCCCTCTGAGAAAGAAGCAGTGACAGCATGGAGAGAATGGCACAACCTTGATGACAAAGCACTGGCCTTCCTGAACCAGAACATAGAACCACAACTGATCCCAATCATCTTTGGAAAAACCACCTCTGCCGAAACCTGGTCTACACTCAATGACCAGTTTGACTGGAAAACCCCCCAATCCATTCATCAACATTTTGGACAACTTTTTACACTAAAGTATGACCCAAGAAAATCGATAGCGGACCATCTCAACACTTTTGATGCACTTTGGGTTAGGATTTCTGAGCGAACTATGAACTTAGAGCAATATACCCTAGAAGCTGAACTGAAGGATTTCACCAAAAGCCCAAAGATTAAGGGCTCCTGCCTCCTCAACTCACTTCCCTCATCTATGGCCAACATAGTTGACAACCTCCAGACCAAAGAAAAGGTTTCTTATGCCGATGACCACGATAAATTTCTCGACCTCGCCTCTGAGTCCACCAAGTGCCGAGCTACAAACGACAAAGCCTACACTGCCTGGCCACAGCGGAATGGCAAACAGTGTTCTTGGTGCAAGGAGAAAAACCAAAAGAGGTTCAAGGGTCACACTGCAGAAGGATGCAGGAAAAAGAAGGTAGAACAAGAAAATTCAAAAGCTCTTATACCTGCCAGTACTTCCAACTCCGCTTCTATTACACATAGCCTTGAGACAGCATATATCACTCCGGATATTCTCGGCAAAGACAGGTGGATTTTGGATTCAGGTGCCTCTGCCCATATAAGTGGCAAGAAGGAACTTTTCACCAAACTACGGCCTCTTTCCTCCTACATTGTTATCGGTGATGGTAAAATGTTGTGTTCAATACACTGTGGGGAGATCAATCTCACTGTTGACACAAAACATGGACCATCCAAGCTCACCTTAACCGATGTTCTCTACATTCCCCACTTCAGTTCTGCCAGCCTGGTATCTTGGCGAGCCCTAGATGCCATTGGTGCAAAGCTACACAGCACACCAGGAGAATTGAGAGTCACCCTTGGAGGAAGAGAAATAGCCTATGCAGTTTTGGAAAACAAGGAATATGTCCTTCAGGTAAGCTCCCAAACCTCTCTCCTATCTATGCAAGCAATACATGAGATGCTCAGCCATGCTCCCCCCTTGACCTTCTCTAGAATCCGTAAGGTCACTACTGGTCTTCCTGAAATTCTGACAATCCCAAGCGATTTTTTCTGCCCAGCCTGCGAGCAAGGAAAGTCAACAAGGAAAATACCTAGGGATCCTGTAACTCATGCTACCAAGCCTCTTCAAACCCTCCACTCTGATTTATCTGGAAGGTTTTCTATTGCCTCTATTGGTGGTGCCGAGTACTATATTACCCTAGTAGATGACTTTTCCCGCTACACCCTTATCAGCTTTCTGCGCACTAAGGACAAAGCAAATTCTTGGATACAATAACAGGTTAAGCAAGAAGAGTGAGCAAAGAGCCTAAGTGTCAATACATTGCGCACAGACAATAGGGGAGAGTATGTTAACGAGGAGCTTACCACCTTCCTATCCAATACTGGGATCATACATAGGAATTCTATACCATATGTTCATGAGACCAACGGTGTTGCAGAACACGCTAACTGCACAATCAATACTGCTGTATGCACCCTGCTCATTGCCACTGGTCTACCTAAAGGTTTTTGGGCCGAAGCTGTAGCCTACGCCATGTATACACGCAACAGGCTGACACACTGTGCTACTCCTAACACCACACCCTTTGAAAGATGGTTCAGAGAAAAACCTTCCCTCGCGCATTTACGCCCCTTTGCCTGCCATGTTTTCTATCACATTCCAGAAGACTCACAGCCAGCTGGCTCAAAACTAGCACCCTGCTCGATACCAGGATGGCTTGTAGGCTATGGCCCATCTATTCGCCAGTACAGAATCTGGGATCCTGTTGCGCACAAGGTTATCATTTCTAGAGATGTCACCTTCCCGCAGCCTGCTCCTGGGGGAGTCTCCTTCAGCCCAGAATTGGAGCAGCCTCATAAGCAACACCCCTATTTTTCCCTTCCACTGTCCTCACCCTCACAGCAACTTCTACAGGAGCTCGGGTTTAAATCTGAGGATGAACCACCATTAGACCAAGACATCCCTGAATACCAGGATATCCCTGAAATACACGATGCTGATGAAATCCAGGATACCCCTGACAGTATCCCTGGTGACTTTCCACTTTCGCCACCACCACTGCGCAGAAGTATGCGCATAACAGCTGGAAAGCGACCTGACTACTATGGAGACTGGGAATTCTCAAACTTGGCTGCAGATGGACCTAGTACCTATAAGGAAGCTATCTCTGGTCTGGATTGTGAAAACTGGATAACCACCATGAAGTCAGAAATCGCTGCACACCATGAAAAGAAAACCTGGGAAACCTGCCCTCGTCCATTAAACCGCTCCATCATCCGTGGAAAGTGGGTTTTCAAAATCAAGAGGAATGACCAAGGCAACATCATTAGGTACAAGGCACGCTATGTTGCGCGAGGATTCTCGCAGGTCGTAGGCGAGGATTACGATAAAACCTTTTCACCTGTCCTATGCTACGAGTTACTCCATTACCTTATCGCCATAACTGCTGGACGCAAGCTAACGCGCTGACAATATGATGTTGACACCGCATACCTCAACTCTGCCATTGATGTTGAGCTTTATGTCAAGGAACCTGAAGGATTTTCAACAGGACCTAACCAAGTTTGTCGCCTTCGGCGTGCTCTGTATGGTCTTAAACAATCTGGAAGACTATGGTACCAGAAACTTTCAGCAGTACTTGTAGAAATTAACCTCCATCCTACCACTGCAGACCCATGTGTCTTTGTTCGCCTAAAACCCTTTGCTGCCCTTGGGATCTACGTTGATAACATCTACCTGACTACTGAGACCACACAACAGGCCGACAGTGCTGAGCAACACCTCAAAAAACACTTCAAAGTCAAAAACCTCGGCAAGCCTCGGCATATGTTAACCTTAAATATACGATGGTCAGATACAGGTGCTTATGTTTCGCAAGCGACATACATCAACAACATCCTGCAGCGCTTTGGCATGGACACTGCAAACGGCATCGCAACACCTTTGGATTCTGGAACCCAGATCTCCTCATATACCGAGGGGGAGGAACCTACAGACAAGACTCAGTATCAGTCAGTAATAGGGAGTCTCCTCTTTGCAGCCATAGGAAGTCGACCAGATATTTCATTTAGTGTATCCACCATTGGTCAGTATGCAACCAATCCCTCTACGCGACACAAAAGTTACGCAAAACATGTTTTGTGCTATCTACAGAAAACTACAGACTACGAGCTATTTTTTCCTGCCACGGCAACCCTTACCCTCGCTGGACATGTTGACACATCATACGGTAATTCCTTGGATAACCGACGTTCCTTTAACGGTTACATATTTCTCGCTCACGGCGTACTAGTTTCCTGGAGCTCCAGCAAGTAGAAAAGCATCACATTTTCCACCACAGAGGCAGAATACGTTGCTATAAGCAAAGCAGCGCAACACGCAGTTTGGATCCGTCGACTCTTTGCAGAGCTCGGACAGGATGAAAAACTGACCCTTCACTGCGACAACCGGTCAGCCGTCTTCCTTACGGCCAACCCTGGCCTCCACAAGCGAAGCAAGCATATCAGCATCGCGGATCATTACATTCGCGAACAGGTTTGACAAGGGAGCATCGATGTAGATCGCGTTTCCTTGAGCGAAAACCTTGCTGACGTGTTAACGAATGTCATTCCGTCACTCGCACTTATGCGTTTTTGGGATGCGGTCGGAAAGATTTGATTTCGATTTTTTCAGGGTTTCTTACATTTCTTACATTTTTACACTGCGTCTTTTACATTTCTTCATGGTTTGATGTTTACGGGGGAGTGTTGGAATAAACATGCATGAGCGTTTTGTATTTGAGTTTCGTTGTTTCAATTTTCCTTACCTTCATTTTTCAGTTATGAGTTTTGGGTTATGCGCCGTTATCGGCAGGTTTTCAGCTTATTCTCGGTTTATTTTCAGTCTTTGTACTTGCGTTATTTCTTTTGTTTTAGCCGTCGCGCTTCACAGTTTATCACTCGCTTTTTCCGCTTGCCGGTATATGTATTGCGGGCGTTCGCCCATACGGGCTCTTTTCTTTTGTAGACAAGCCATATTTGTTTCGTGTCTAGAATATAAGCTCTTCGTTCTCTTTCTCTTCATCTACTGTTTGGATCTAGCTTAACAGACACTGTCTAAACAGTCTCCGCCTATCGTGGAAGTGAGGCCTTAACTCGAGAATGGACCACCATCCGGCAACGTCTTTTCACAGCCCAACAAAAGATGGTTGCGTGGTATGACAAGTCTCATCAAGCCTTCCCAGCTCTTAAGCCTGGAGACCGCGTCCTCCTTAAGCAAGATGATATCACCCCATCACGACCTTCCTGCAAGCTAGATACCAAGTTTGCAGGCCCCTTTGAGGTAATCAAACCCATAGGGCCTTGGGCCTACAAACTCAAGCTTCCCTTCTCCTGGAAGATCCACCCTGTCTTCCACATTTCAAAATTGGAACCCTACGACATTTCTGGTCAGTTCCCTATCTACCCTCCTCCTGCACCTGAGATAGAGGAAGGTGAGAACTACTTCTTCGTTTCAGAAATTGCCAAAGTCTGATATAATTGGAAGACCAAGCGGGTGGAATATTTGATCCTGTGGGAAGGATACTCTGGTGATGAGGGGAGTTGGGAACCCTTAGAGTCTCTGCTAGTCAACAACGAACCCATCAATGCTCTCGTGACCTTTCGACAGGCCTATCCGGAGGCTAAGCACCAAGCTACTGAGTCAGAGGAGGCTCCACTATGCAAGCGAAGATGGAGGAATTGAGGTATATATAGTTGCTCTTTCCTCCACAGTTGGTTTCCCTTTAATGCAGCGGCGTGACACCATCGTGTCCATAGCATGATCCTGAGTCCCCTTTAAGCTCCATTGAGTTGGGATGATCTCCCCCTATGGGTTGCAGGAAACCATCCTCTCATCCCAGTTGCTCTCAGGGAGAGGTGGAAAATTGACATAAAGCTAACTCCTATACGCATGGGGACTATGCACCTTAGAAGGGGCATAGTGTTATGAACACCAGTAGTGGTCACGTTAAGGTACTGCAGATGATGTGCTATGATGGAGGTTACGCTTAGATTGTCAACATGTGAGTATGCCGTCTCCACCCTTCACCATTGTATTAAGTTCTCTATAGATGATCCTCTGTCACATGACCTTATGGCATGGCGTGGCATGGTGTGGCTTTACCATTAGCCTTGACTAAGCGTGGAAAGTCAGCCCTACGGGCACATGATCGGCTATCGGCATGACGCGACATTGGCCTAGTTAGCTATGAGGTTATGATCAGGCGATCGGACTCGTATCATGAGAGACTATCACAAATCGGGAGTGAGGCCCGAGAGGGTAATAGGCGATCATATTCAAATCGAATACTAATTATGTCCTGTCCCTTTCAGACTCTTCTACAGATTTCAGCGATTAGGAATCAGGAGATAGTCTAGAACAGGTCTTAGTTCTCTGTGTTTCTATTTCCTTTGTCATCTCTTTGTCAGCTTGGGTGAAGGACGGGATATATAAGCGCGCAGTTGTTATTGTCTTCTTGTCTGAGTGTAGTTAGAAATCAGGAATAGAGTATCATTGTCTTCTTGTCTTTCTTTCCTTCCTTCTTTAGCACATAGGTACCTTGTCTTCTCTGCGATCACCATTGTGAAAGCCTTTGAGTTATCTTCGAGCCTTAATGAAAATATTCGTCTTTCTCATCTTCAACACTTGAAGTCCACCCTATTCGTCGTAGGAACGATATCTTCTAGTTGAGCTTTCATTTAGCTGAGATATCTGAGTTTACTCAGTAGCATTTGCGAAGCGTGCCTGAGGTATCCTTACCGAGTCATATACAAACTATATAGGGTGATCCGTCATACCGAACCCTTCATCTCCTCCGACGAAATCGATGTAGCCTGGAATGAACTCTCGCGACAGTGCCATAACCGTGCCCACTATGGCGACGACTTGGAGGTGCTGTTTCTCTACCTTGCCACAGGTAGAGAAGTCCCAGAAGACAAATGGGTTTACTCCATGGAATGGGCTCTTGAAGCAGGCAAGGAGGAACTGGAAAGGCAAGTAGCTCTCCTAAACCTGGCCAACAGCTCACACCTTAATCCATAGGTACACCACATATGACGTTACCTTATGGACAACAAGTTGATCGTAACTACCGTCGACAAAAACATAGGCATCGCCGTCTTTACGAGAAATTGGTACTTTAATATGGTAAGATCTCACCTCGCCGACACTGAGACTTACAATAACAGTGGAAAAGTACATGGATATACAGCAGTGGACCTTAGCAAGACACTCATAGATGCTCTGGTCACAGAATTCAAAGTTGCTGTGTCCAGTGACGAAGTGGGGAGCGACACAGATATCAACGATATCAAAGGAATAGTCAACTACATCGCAAAAGTGGCATAAGGTAAGAACCTCATCATCCCATCCTTCAAAGTAATCCCTAAGATCTATAAGGATCTATGGGGATCACGACCAATTATACCATCATTCAATTGGGTAATGGGAGATGCAGCAAATGTAGTCGACGTGGCACTGCAAAAGTACATTGGTAAGTACCCGCACCTTCTAACAAATAGTGCACAACTTGCTGACGAAATTGCATATCGCGGTATTTCCAACGTCGATAACAATATCTACCTGATCACTGGAGATGTTCAGAGTTTTTACACCAACATCGACATGGACATTGCCGAAAAAATGTTCGAAATGATCCTTAGATTGGACAAAGGAGTAAGTACCGAAACCCGTAACTTAGTGTTAGCACTTCTAGGCTATGTTATGGACAATAACTATTTCCAGTTTGACAGTGATCTGTACTTCCAGAAGAAAGGACTCGCCATGGGCTCTGCTTGTAGCGGCACCGTCGCCAACTTGTACCTCACATCGTACGAAAAATCCCTCCTCTGCAACAACCCCCCCTGGGTTGCTTATCTATAAGAGATACATTGACAATATCTTCGCAGTGGTCAAAGGAAAGGAAAATGCTGACCGTTTCAAGGGGTCATTTCAGTTCCCCCATCTGAAAATCAGTTGGGAAGTTTCCCAGCGAAGTATGATGTATTTGGACATGGTCATATTTTTTAAGAGCGGCTTGCTAGAGTCTCCATTCTTGCAAACCAAGCTGCATTGAAAGCTAGGAAACAAGTACATATATATCCCATAGTGCTCAGCACACCCAAAGAACATTAAAAAAGCCTTTGCCAAAGCTGAGTTCACCCGATTCACACTAATCTGCTCAGAAGAGTGCAGTTATGATGAAGCTGCTGACCTTTTTAGTGAGAATTTAATCCAGCATGGATACCTGGAAGAATTTGTTGCCGCCATACGCAAATCAGTAAGATACATCGACCGGAAGGTTACTTTAGAGGAGGTGGACTCCGAAGATAAGTCCCCTCGACCCTTATACTTACTGGCAAGGTACAACAAAATATGGGAATACATTAACACTAAAGAGATCTTTTCAGAAATGTCATGATTGTGTCACTACACTGACAAGGGAAGTACCATCTCTAGCTCTCATCTCATTAAATCCATGAAAAGAACACGGAATATGTTCGATCTATATTCCATGTGGAACAAAGCAATAATTGATAACAAAGAAGATGTCTAGGTACTGCGGGCTCTGGGTTCTCCATCCTATACAGTCACCAATAGACCGGTGCGTGACTACCGAACAATCTAGCTAAGTACCCTTATGGGAGACCCCCTTCAAGTCTTTAAAAACCCTTATGCGATGATGACACCTTGGCCATACCGGGCAAACGTACTGTAAAATGTACCATGCTCAGGTTAGCCACCACCACTATATTCGCAAAACGAAGCCATACCAAATCCGTCCAGGGACCAGGGAGGGTGACGATGTGATTGTACTTATACTCAACATCAACTGGTCAGGTCTGAACCATAAGAGCGCAATGTGAATAGCAAGCCCGCACATCTCCACCCCACTAGGGGAGCAGTGAACCTGAAAAGTTACCCTGACTAGAGTTCGTTGATCGTGTCTAAGCCCATTAGGCCTACGCGTATTGTTGGGTGTTACTAGTGTTTGAGTTAGTATTTTATTCCCTCTTTATAAAGCGGAAGTTGTTCACTACATTAGAATTAGCAAGCTAACCACTGTTTTGTGCAAAACAGGCAATGTCTCTCTATTTTTTTAGTAAAATTCACATGCTCACTAACCGGGTGACCTACGGCCACCCTCTAGCTTAGTTGGCTTATGTTCATTTTACTAAAAAAATAATGTGTCACAGTGAGCATGCCTGGATAATGTATTACTTCGTAAAGACCTAATACGAAGAAATTGTGTAGGGAAGCACGATTTTTTGCCAAGGCGCTAATCTGATAGGTTAACTATAACCGAGATTACTCTGCAATTAATAATCCATTACTAAGTATGACTAATCACTGACTAATTCTTGATTAGTGAATGACTTAATATACCCCCAGAGTCAAGTTACCTCAGCCTGAAACTTAACCGAATACCCGCAGTTATCTGTGGATAGCCGAACCCGCTTCCGGTTTCACCCAAGGAAAAATTTGCTTAAATAGACCCCATTCCCACCCACCCTGACGAGTTCTTTAAGGACAAAAAAAGTTAACTACTCTGGTTTTAGCTTTTAGGTACCAAATACGAACACGCATCCTCAAACTAGTTTTTAATCCTTATCTTTTTTAAAAAAAAAATTTTGTTCTCTCCCAAACTAGACAATAAAAACCTGCGATCTATTTTTTCTATTGCTGCAAAAATACCTCCATCAGTCCGTGTCATCTTCGCCCCATGCAACGACACCACCAAGTCTCGCATCGCTGCGGCATCCAACCTAAGCAAGCTTGTTCTCACGATACCGCTGGTCCTCCAACCAGCTCTTGGCGAGTTATGCAGTGACCTCTATAAAACTGCTGAGAAGAGCTGCTCCATGCAGTCTCTGGTAGCTGGGCTATAGAAGCACATGGACGAACACACCTACACCCCCGCCATCGCCACCATCAAACCCCCTGGCCTGCTGGTCTCGAAAGAGTTCTCCAGGTATGCCAAAAACAAAGTACTCTTGGATGCTTGTGATAAGGCCACCACCCTCTACAAGGACACCCTCCTCGCCCAATAGTTCAAGCTGATAAGCAAAGAACGGTTCCACCTCCTGTGCATGATTCATGAGTCCAATTATAAACCGTGTGCGGAGAAAATTTGGTCTCAAATAAGTGAATTGTTGGAACCACATCTGGGTTTAGCCTCGACTGCTTCGGCGGACAAGATGGACACAGACGATGGACCCCCCCAGGTCCTAGCTTCCTTGAGCAAAGAGGCCTACAAGGCCAACTTGCAGCTGTACGGTGCCTTCCGAAATGAACTGGAGGCTGTGACCAAGCTCTCACTCTGGCCATGCCATGCCATAGCGCGTGCGTTTATGGCACAGCAGAAAATTTTGGTCGGTAAAATGACTAAAATGTCTGTCTCTGAGAAGGCGAATGTGGACATTAAATCTGCCAAACCTGAGGCATAGAAATCAATAGATAAAACTATCGAGGAAGCCGTCCAGAGGGCCCTCGCCAAGGAGAGAGCCAAGGAATCTAGGTCGAAAAAGCGTAAGTGCTCTACCATCATCTAAACAAATGCTGACTCGAAAAGGATCCAAATCAACTGACTGGGGCCACTCAAAGAAGCCCCAAGGGATAAGCAAGAAGCTCACTCAGTCAAAATCGGCGGACTCTCAGAAGTCTGAAAAGAAGGGAAGGGGAAAGAAAGACTCCGGGAAGAAATCACAGAAATGAGAAGGCAAGTTTTGAATTCCAAGACTTCATGGTGTCCCAGATCAGGGCCTGACTACTACTCCAGTATGAGTAGGGATAGCGTTTATGGGTTTACGTTTTTAAATATGAATAAAAAAGATTTCATTGACATGCCGTTTTGTGAAATTTTCATGGGTGAAGACGTGATGTTACCACATGACATCGAACACGATCTCAGTTTGAATGGCAAGTTCATCCTACATACTGAACCCTTCATCTCCTCTGACGAAATCGACGCAGCCTGGAATAAAGTCTCGCGACAGTGCCGCAACCGTGCCCACTTCGGCGACGACTCAGAGGTGCTGTTCCTCTACTTGGCAATGGGTGGGGAAGTCCTAGAAGATAAATAGGTTTACTCTGTAGAATGGGCTCTTAAAGCGGGCAAGGAGGAACTACAAAGGCAAGTAGCTCTCCTAAACCCAGCCAACAGCTCACACCTAAATCCACAGGTGCACCACATCTGACGTTACCTCACAAACAACAAGTTGATCGTAACTACCGTCGACAACAACCTAGGCATAGCCATCTTCATGAGAAAATGGTACTTTAATATGGTAAGATCTCACCTCGCCGACACCGAGACTTACGATAACAGGGGTAAAGTACATGGATACATGGCAGCGGACCTCAGCAGGACACTCATTGATGCTCTGGTCACAGAATTCAAAGTCGTAGTGTCCAGCGACGAACGGGGGAGTGCCACCGATATCAACGATATCAAAGGCGTGGTCAACTACATCGCGAAAGCAGCACAAGGTAAGAACCTCGTCATTCCGTCCTTCAAAGTCCTCCCTAAGATCCATAAGGATCCATAGGGATCACGACCAATTGTACCATCATTCAATTGGGTAACGGGAGACGCAGCAAATGTGGTTGACGTGGCACTACAAAAGTACATTGGTAAGTACCCACACCTTCTAACAAATAGTGCAAAACTTGCTAACGAAATTGCATGTTGCAGTATTTCCAATGTCGACAACAATATCAACCTGATCACTGGAGATATTCAGAGTTTTTACACCAACATCGACATAGACGTTGCCAAAAAAAGGATTGAAATGATCCTTAGATTGGGTAAAGGAGTAAGTACCGAAGCCCGTAACTTAGGGTTAGCACTTCTAGGCTACGTTATGGACAATAACTATTTCCAGTTTGACAGCAATCTGTACTTCTAGAAGAAAGGACTCGCCATGGGCTCTGCTTGTAGCAGCACCGTCGCTAACTTGTACCTTGTATCTTACGAAAAAACCCTCCTCCACAACAACCCCCCTAGGTTGCTTATTTATAAGAGATATATTGACGATATCTTCGCGGTGGTTAAAGGGAAGTCAAATGCCAACCGTTTTATAGGGTCATTTCAGTTCCCCCCTCTGAAAATCAGTTGGGAAGTTTCCCAGTGAAGTATGATCTATTTGGACATGGTCATATTTTTTAAGAGCGGCTTGCTAGAGTCTCTATTCTTGCAAACCAAGCTGCATTGAAAGCTAGGAAACAAGTACATATATATCCTATGGTGCTCAGCACACCCAAAGAACGTTAAAGAAGCCTTTGTCAAAGCTGAGTTCACTGGATTCACACTAATCTGGTTAGAAGAGTGTAGTTACGATGAAGCTGCTGACCTTTTTAGTGAGAATTTAATCCGGCGTGGATACCTGGAAGAATTTGGGGCTGCCATGCGTAAATCGGTAAGATATGTCGACTGGAAGGTTGCTTTGGATGAGGTCAACTCTGAAGATAAGTCCCCTCGACCCCTATACTTACCTGCAAGGTACAACAAAATATGGGAATACATTAACACTAAAGAGATCTTTTCAGAAATGTCAAGACTGTGTCGCTACACCGACAAGGGAAGAACTATCTCTAACTCTCGTCTCATTAAATCTATGAAAAGAACACAGAATATGTTCGATCTATACTCTGTGTAGAACAAAGCAATAATTGCTAACAAAGAAGACATCTATGTACCGCGGTCTCTGGGTCCTCCACCCCATACAGTCGCTAACAGAACGGTGTGCGACTACCGAATAATCTAGCTAAGTACCCTCATGGGAGACCCCCTCTAAGTCTTTAAAAACCTTATGCGATGATGACGCCTTGGCCATACCGGGCAACATAACCTAAAACGTACCACGCTCAGGTTAGCTACCACCACTACATATGTAAATCAAAGCCACACCAACTCTGTCTAGGGATTAGAGAGGGCGACGAAGTGATCGTACTTATGCTCAAAATCGGCTAGTCAGGTCTGAACCATAAAAGCGCAATGTGAATACCAAGCCTACATGTCTCTACCCCAATAGGGGAGCGGTGAACCTGAAAAGTTGCCCCAAATAGAGTTCGTTGATCGTGTCATAGCCCATTAGGCATACGCGTATTATTGGGTGTTACTGGTGTCTGAGTTAGTACTTTATTCCCTCTTTAAATGGAAGTTGTTCACTACATTATAATTAGCAAGCTAACCACTGTTTTGTGCATAAACAGGCAACGTCTTTGTATTTTTTTAGTAAAATTCACATGCTCACTAACCAGGTGACCTACGGCCACCCTCTAGCTTAGTTCGCTTGTGTTCATTTTACTAAAAAAATAATGTGTCACAGTAAGCATGCCTTGATAATGTATTATCTTGTGGAAACTTGATACTAAGAATTTGTGTAGGGAAGCACGATTTTTTGCCAAGGTGCTAACCTGATAGGGCAACTATAGCCGAGATTACTCAGCAATTAATAATCCATTACTAAGCATGACTAATCACTGACTAATTCTTGATTAGTGAATGACCCAATATACCCCCAGAGTCATGTTACCTCGGCCTGAAACTTAACCGAATACCCGCAGTTATCCATGGATAGCCGAACCCGCTTCCAGTTTTACCTGAGGAAAAATTTGCTTAAATAGACTCCATTCCCACCCACCCTAATAAGTTCTTTAAGGACGAAAAAAGTTAACTACTCTGGTTTCAGCTTTTAGGTACCAAATACGAACACGCATCCTTGAACCAGTTTTTAATCCTTATCTTTTTCAAAAAAACTTGAGTTCGTTTACATCGTGGTCCTCCCCCCCCCCCCCTCCCTCTATGCTCCCAATCAGCCCCTCAAAAAATGCAGAAAATGTAATAATACAGGCCACATTTGACAAAATTGCTGAGCACTATTAGCT
>JABYPW010000217.1:0-32417 GCA_016880775.1 Phymatotrichopsis omnivora | reverse complement strand
GGGGTGGGGGGGGGTGGCGGTGTGGCAACAAGATATTGCTAAAGGTTGGAGATTGAAAATGTTAAAACCGGTACGATTTCAAAAAGTAGAATTGAGAAAGTTGAGAAGCCTGGAACATAGACCTGACTTATCTTGTCCTCCCATGGTTACTGATGTATGGACGGGGTGCCGCACTCAATTAAGAGCATATGACATAGTCATGTAATACAGGAGCGATCTCGCTAAGTGCTGTCAGTGTAACCCTTCATATGGCGAACACAGACCTGACTTATATGATTTTCCCATTACTGTTATTTTACATCCCATTTCCTCCAGCAGGGTGTTTACACTTAATTAAAAGCAAGAACATAACCGAAGGTAACAGGATGGTCCTCCACCTACTCATGCTGAAAATAAAGAAGAAAAGCGAGAAAGAAGAAAAAAGTGGAGAAAAAGAAAGAAAGGAAAGAGAAGAAAAAAGAAAAAGAGGAGAAGAAAAGAAATTAAAAGAAACTCTAGCTATCTGAACGATTCCCAGCTCTCAGACTGCCTCCTTCTCTTGTCTTACCAGTTCCTCCTCTTACAGCTATCACTACCTCTGGCGGGTCAGGGGGGGGGTCGGGTAGTCTCCCTAGGCTGTGTTCGACTAGTTTTTTCCACAGGTCTATGTTTTCATAAAGGAGCTCCTTGGTCAGTTTGTTCTTGATTAGGGGTCGCCATCTCATGGGGATATGGCACTCGGCGAGATAGTGTTTAATGCTTTGGGTTTGGCCGCAGAGACAGATATTCTGCTCTTTTTTGTAGTGGAGGAGGTTTGGAACGTATACGTGGCTGGTTCGGAACTAGAAGGCTCAGGACGCCACATATTTGTCGAGCATGAGGTAGGGATCTCCTTTTTTCAGGATGGGTTGGCCTGCGAAGTCTTCGAATTCTTTCCATAGCCAGACTTTTGTTTTTGACTGTATGTTGCTTCGGGTAATGACCTTTTTTTTGTCACCGCTGGCGCCTTTTTCTCTTTTTAGCTCCAGTTTTCTGGATTTGGCTTTGGCCATCTGGTCTGCTTTTTCGTTGCCTTCTATTCCTTTGTGCACCGGGACCCAGGCTAGTGTTGTGCGAATTCCCTAGGTTTCGAGTTCAAGGTTTATGCCGAAGATCTTCTGGGTGATGTACTGGGTGGGGCTGGGATATAGGTTCGCGGCTGCCGTTATCGCTACTTGGTTGTCGGTATAGACCTTAACCACATCGAAGGACCTTTTTTCTTTGAGTTTTCGAGTGAGCATGAGTGCTTCCAAGATCGTGTCCAGTTCTCCGTCGAAGACATGTACTCCGCTGCCCAGGGTTTTTGATTTGCTGCTTATTTGTTTTCCATTGAGGTAGGCAACTACCGCGTTTCCTACTTGGCTGTCTTTTCCCACCTAGGAGGCGTCTGTGTACATTGTTAGCTGGTTGTGGGGATAGGTTTTGGGGTGTGCTTCTATGGCGCTCTCTTTGCTTTCTGGGAACGGTTCGACTGTGGGCCTTCCTTTTATAGCGATGGGCTAGGGGCGGGTCGGGGGCAGGAGCTGGAAGGAGGAGAAAGTGTTCGTTCCTAGGTCCTTTCTGATCACATTGATCATTGCGTCAAGTTGGAGCATCCTTTTCCTCGAGTGCTGTCCTTCTAGTTCCGCTTTCCAGGTAGGAGCTTTTGGGGACTTTGGCCTGTCTTTGTATCGGCCTGGCATGGGCGGGAGTCTTATAAAGTTTGGGTGTTCCAGTCCGATTGTGAGTAGTCTTGCCGCATAATTTGCTTGGTATCTGGTGAACATAGACATGACTTATCTTGTCCTCCCTTGGATCACTGATGTATGGATGGGGCGTCGTACTCAATTAAGAGCATATGACATAGTCGCATAACACAGGAGCGATCTCGCTAAGCGCCATCAGGGTAACCCTTTATACAGCTATTGTGGTTATTGGTCGCATTCGCTTACAGGGACTGAACCAGTAATTAGGTAACCCTGTACAGTTGGGGAAAACTCGCTTACGCTACAAAACCCACGACCAACTGGTAATTGGTGGTATAGAATGGGATGAGTGGGATTTGAACCTACGACCTTGCACGTTACTGCACAATGACACTAGGACAGCCATACCACTAGACCATCCTCACCCTGAACATAGACCTGACTTTACTTGTCCTCCCTCGGTTCACTGATATACGGAAGGGGCATCGCACTCAATTAAGAGCATATGACATAGTCACGTAACTCAGGAGCGATCTCACTAAGCGCCGTCAGGGTAACCCTTCATACGGCAACATAGACCTGGCTTATCTTGTCCTCCCTCGGATCACTGATGTACGGACAGGGCGTCACACTCAATTAAGAGCATATGACATAGTCGCGTAATATAGGAGCGATCTTGCTAAGTGCCGTCAGGGTAACCCTTCATACGGCCGCAACATAGACCTGACCAAAGACTGTCCTTATATACTTTTCCTACTAAAGAAATAAGTCATCAATGATATAAGAGATTATATGAGAAATAGAACCTGAATAAAACCCTTATAACCTCCATAACTCATTCTGATATCATTTAATGCAATCATAACATTCCTAGGAGTCATAATGCAATAGATCAGCATTTGTTATGAGCAATGGATTGCCGATCTTAGGTTGATCATTATCATGTAATACAGGCTCAATCAGCTTAGGTCATACCAACTGCAAGTAATTAAGTCGTAGGAGCTACCTGAGTTTATCCAATCATGTGTTAGGCCGTATATCAGAGGATAATAGATTAGTCAGATCCTGACTCATCATGACAAAGGTGACACATTCCAATCTTCAGAGGCTAAGCATACTTCTGCATAGTCCTTGTATACTCGAGTGGTAGGAATACTCACTGAAGGTGCTCAACTAACATAACCTATTATCGTGCATAGGCCTTGGTACCATAGCTGTAATAGGAAAAGTAAAGCTAGTGAAGACATCTTTCCTATCAAAGGTAAGATATAAAAAGCAAAGGGAAATGTAAAAGAAATAAGTGTACTAAGTACATGACTACAATTCCTATCCTACTATAGGAAACTATATAGTAATGGTAACCTATACTAAGTAGGTTATAGGGATTAGTACATCTCTAGGGTGAGGAAGCGAGGGCCCAGTCAATACAATACTGGTGTCTCTCTCCCATAGCCCAAGAGTAAAGCGCTGAGTAGTAGTAGGTACTAATGAGTGTGATGGTGGTGGAGGTAACTAGGACTTGTCTCTAAGGGGTCTAGTCGGGTATCAATGAAGGCCAGCATATTAGGCAGCTAACCTTTTAAGGTTTAAGTACCCTGGTAGTTCTGAGGAAGGTAATCAATGGTTTAACCTGAGGTTGGCTTAAGCTAGTCTACGGACTCCTCAGCCTGTTGCTGTGTCTACCTGCGTACCTTAGGTATACTCAGGATATCACACTTGAACCTAGAAAGGAGTTCACCCCCCCTAAATGGGAACCATTGAACCTAGTCATAGACTCTTAATTGAGTGCGACGCCCCGGTTCTTGGTGCTTTAACAGCTTTGGGAAGAAATGATAAGGATTAGTACATCTTAGGAGGAAGTTTATTCAACTTTAGTTCTGGTATAAATTGTCACCTGAAACTATTTGTAGATGTATAATCTAATTAGTCTACTAAGAAAGGACAGGTCCTAGTACCTAATTTTGAGAAAGTTAGTAAGGCTATTTGTATTATGTTTTCAAGACTAACTGGGAGTAGTAGGGTCTGACTACTTATGTATATGTTATATTTTACCTATTATAAAAACTGTCTTATACTAGAGGGGATATAGGAGACTTTGATACCAAAAACTATAATGATGATATTATATAGGGTGACTTATATTAAGTGGAACACTTATCCTGTAAACATTTTAACTGCTATAAGTATTACATTGAAGTATAGAATACACTAGTCAATGCTAATACAAGCAGGGATATTATGATGGGAGACTCATAGTAGATGTAGATGTAAGTATATGTACACGAAGCTTCATAAGAGGGTATTACTAAGTAAACTCAGATATCTCAACCAGCAACTTATAACTACTTATATTTTTACTTTTATTGCAGAGTCAAGGGAAGATAAAGATCTTCTTCAGCAAAGAAGCAAAATATATTTTTAATGCTTAAAGATGGTATAAGACTCCAGAGAAAGGCTAGAGTGTTACAAACACTGATTTTATAATGGCATTACCTAAACTATGAAAGGGCCATACCTGATGGTCGTATAAGGCTTACATGAGTTTATATAGAATGGCATGGCATAATAGAGGCTATGACAAACTCGTTTAAAGCTAACCTAATAGTTATGGCATGATCAGCTATATAGGCAATATATAAGTCTTATTGAAGGTTGAATATGAGGTTAAACCTATGATGATTACAGGTAATCTTTACCAAGTCTATGATCAGTGTTCAGCATAATTGTGCTACCTTAGAAGGAACATAAAAGAGATACTTGCATGAAGTTGCTTCTATAAGGTTCGAACAATATTATTCCTTATCTAACTAGATGCATATACTAGTGTATTTAAGGAGGATGATAAGAGGGGGCTTCAAGAAGCCTACCTCAGCATTTTATCTCCTTCGAAGATACTGTAGGCTTGTATAAGCCAACCTCAGCAGTATCTTCATCTTTAATACTATAGGTTTCACGAAGCCTACCTCAGCAGTATCTCCTTCCTCAATACTAATGGGCTTGTTGATCTGGCAGCTTGGCACAGTAGTGAAGGTCTCGTTCTACAGAACTTAACCCCGAAGGTGAAGACTATGTACCATATACACCTGTGTGTGGTCGCAGGTTCAACTCCGGTGTAAGTCGACTTCCGAATTACCCTCCTAGGAATCATAATAGTCTTAGGACTGTAGTAATTATAATCGTACTGCTAGTGGTGATGTTGTGAGCTCTGCATTTTACCGTGGGAATTTCTTAGTATATGTTAGGTACTTCTGATTTTCCTCGGTCGCAAGAGTCTGCCAGATTCTGCCATCTTTGTCTCTGATAATGTGGGCTTACCTAACCCTACCTCAGCAGTATCTTCGTCTCCAATACCATAGGCTTGCCTAAGCCTTCCTCAGCAGTATCTTCATCTCTGATACTGTGGGCTTGCCTAAGTGTACCTCAGCGGTATCTTCGTCTCCAATACCGTGGGCTTGCCTAAGCCTACCTCAGCGGTATATTCGTCTCCAATACCATGGGCTTGCATAATCCTACCTCAGCAGTATCTTTGTCTCCAATACGTGGGCTTGGCTAAGCCTACCTCAGGGGTATATTCATCTCCGATACCATAGGGTTGCCTAAGCTTACCTCAGTGGTATCTTCGTCTCCGATACCGTAGGCTTACCTAAGCCTACCTCAGCGGTATATTCATCTCTAATACTGTGGGCTTGCCAAAGCCTACCTCAGTGGTATCTTTGTCTCCATCCCTATGGGCCTAACTTAGCCTACCTCTATGATGACCTTCTAATGATTAACAAAGTTTATCATCGGCATCACTGATCCTCATACTTAACAAAGTAAGATACACGCTACTTATTATATTCGTTGTCTTACACAGGTTTGTTAACTCTGTCACCACCCCCTGGTAGGGGTGACCAGGCTAGTATGGGGAAACCTGTACCTATTGTACAGTAATTTGCCTCTTTCCTATTGTCTTAGTTATCTTGATGATGGATTGAAGGACTGAGTTACATCAATGGTCTCCTAAAGACCAGAATATACTTCTCAGCTATATAAGAAGGGGAACGGTGTTTGCTTGATGTTGATCAGGTTATCCAGAGGGTGGCGCAGCCATTCATAGGTATATAACCACTCCTATTGTTTATTAAGATAAGTGGTTCCTTCATCTATCTGAGGTCAGAGAACTTGTATTAAAGGAGTTACAATTCTCAAAGTCGGATCTCAGATAGAGATTGGTACACTGTATTCGATATTAAGAATTGCCTACTATTCAAGTTCCTGATCCCCAGCCTTTGTCTCTTAGGTAATAGACATCTAGAAGTAATCACTCTCAAGTTGGATCTCGGATAGAGATTGGTACACTATACACAACAAGGAGAATTGCCTTGTGGACAAGTTACCTGATCTTCAGCTTATGTCTCCGAGTTGATTTGAGATGTTAGGTAGGATAGCCAACTGGTACATGGAACTCATAGAGAGGTTCCCATAACATAGAGAGAAGAAGAAGAAACATAACACATCACTAATACTTTAAATTCCCTAAGTACCTTTGATGCTTACAGAACTAGAACATATACATAAACTTAATTACAAAGGTATAAGTTCTGTAGCTCCCATTTAGTTTCACTAGGGTAGTACCCTGAGCATGTCTAAGGCTACACAGGTAGATATAGTAATAGGCTGAAGAGTTTATAGACTAGCTCAAGCTAACCTCAGGTTAAACTACTGATTATCTTTCTTAGGACTACCAGGGTGTAATAATTTATACCTAATTAGGTTTTGCTCTGATCAGCATTGCATGATAGTAGTAGAGATAACTAGGACTTACCTATAATAGATATACTTAGGTATCAATGAAGGCCAGTAAATGCAGTAAACATTGTAAGGTATGAGTAACCTAGTAATTCTAAGGAAGGTAATCAACAGTTTAACCTGAGGTCAGCTTAAGCTAGTCTACAGACTCCTTAGCCTATTGCTGTGTCTACCTGCATACCTTTGTATATGCTCAGGATATTATACTTGGACCTAAAAAGGAAGGGAGAAGCAAGAAAAATAGGAGCTACTGAACCTATATCATAGGCTCTTAGTTGAATATAATACCCTAGTTTTTTAAGCATCAAAATTGCTTTAGGAATCTTACATACTCTGACTAGCCTTTATTAGAACTTAAAAGTACCTAAGTAGACCCCTTAAGAACCAGTTTTAAGAGTTCCTACTACTATCACACTCATTAGCCCTTCACTACTCTCACTATTACTTAGATGTTAAATCTAAGGCAATGGGAAAGAGATACTAGTAATGAGTTAACTAGGCCCTTACTTCCTTACCCCCACATAATACAGTGTTTGTCCACTCTCTCTTAAATACCTGATTCTGACTGATAAATAACTGAGGAGTTAAATAAAGGAAAGAACTCTATCGAAACAACCCATCAAGATTCCATACAACTTTTCACAACTTCTTAGAAGAAGATCAAGATGTATTTAGAAATTACCTTTATAGATTTATAATATCATCTATGACTTTCTGGAGGAAACCCCCTTAAGGTATATCCCATAACAATGTGATTGATTAGTATATTATGATAACATTAAGGTGATAAGCCTTATCATTGACCATATATAGCTAATCTTATACATGTCATATTGTCAAAGTCTCACCTTACTTAGTCAGAGCTTAATGGTAATAATACTTATTACATAGTCATGTAGCTCAACTTAAGTGATGAGATACTTACAGATTCTGATATAACCCTTTTATTGACTTAGAAGTAGGTTCTGAGCATTTCCTAGTATGTATAAAGACCACAGATATGGTGTTCTATAATAGATATATAGGGTGATAATTCACCTATAATCTGTATCTGCTAGGAAGTATAAGTATATAGTATACAGGTATTATATTTATTATTACAGATGACTGTACCAAGTGGTCTACCCAGGTACTAGGACATGCACAGACATTGTTCCAAGTTAACTAGAATGTATATTAGAACCTATAGTCACTCTACAAGCTATGGAACCACATGATGAGTATTGTCACTACTGAGCTCTGACTAAGTGAGGTGAGGAATTGACAACATGATATATACGAGATTAGACATATGTCATCAATGATAGGACTTGTTACCTTAATCTCATCGTGATATGCTAATCTGTTATATTGTTAGAGGACAGGACTTAAGGAGTTTCTTCTCTAAAAGTCCTCAACGATGATGCCAAACCTTTCTTTAATTCTCTGATCGTAAAACTGATTTCCTTATAGGGAATCGTGAAAAAATAAGGGAATCACAATAGAATATTTCTATAGGGTTTATTTCATTTGTAAAGTTTCTCTCTATTTACTTAGTCAGAAATGGGTATTTAAGAGGGAGTGGATAAGCAATGTATTTTGTTTCTCTTTCTTCTCTCTCTAGCCATCATCTCAAGTCTTATACCATCTTTGAGCCTTAAGAATATATTTTGCATTCTCTTTGATAAATTCTCTATCTTCTCATGACTCCTCAATAAAGGTAGAAAATATAAGCAGTTCTAACTTGCTAGTTGAGATATCTAAGTTCACTTAGTAAGACCCTCTTATGAAGCTTCTTATGCCTATACCTACATCTACATCCTCAATGAGTCTCCTGTCACACTATATTCTTATTGAGATAGCTTCTCAAGATATCAAAATAACTGAAGCAGCCACTGCCTTAGCTCTGGTTATAGGAAATAATCTTACCAGGCCATCTTAGCCTAGTCAAGCTATATACTCTTCCAATTCCTCTGTAGGGACTCATGAGATTACCTTGTACCTACAGGAGCTGGAATATGTCAAAACCCAGTAAGAAGTGATCCTTAGGGAATATAACTGAACCCTCAAGGCTATTGTTAATGGAAGGGAATTTTTGGGCAAAGCTATCTTTAAAGCAGTAAAAGAAGACCTTGATACTATATTCCTAAAGCAAAGAAATGATGTTCCTACTATTCTCTACTCTATGATTGAAGTCAATTAGGAGATTAAGTAAAAACTCCTATCCATGATAGTACCCTTCCCCCCTACTTTCACCACCTATCTGCTACAAGTGATTGAGCAGATTCAAAAAGAATGGAAATAGTATACAGATCAGATAGCTAAGATAATTAAAGCTAATAGCTTGAAGGTACATTATCTGTAAACAGATCTCTTCAATACTCAGCAAAGGTTAACAGAGGGTAATGCGAAGAGGTTTGAGAGTGATAAATAAACCTCCTAACTTCTAGCCCTTTAGATTGAGCTTGAACTGCTCAGTCTAGCTCTCAAGATAGAAAGAGACACCATAACACTCCTCCAGTCCCAGCTTGCCTAAGTACAGGAGGAAATCCTTCACCTGGAAGCTCACAAGGAAGCCTCTACCTCCTCTACATCTAGAAGGAAGGAAGAAGTGAGGTTTCTAGAAGAGAAAATCTCTAAGCTAGAAGCAGACCTTGAAGAATAGAAGGAGAAGTACAGGCAGATAAAGAAGCCTATATCCTATCTAAATCCTCTACCCCTACAAAGTATTTCCTCTATCAGCTCCCTAACTGACCACAATCTTTTCTATCACTTACTTCCTACAAATCTCTGAGGATGTACCACTCCTAGGGGAAATTCTGAAGCTGGGGACTTCGACTCCTTTATTCTATGAAGATCCTTACTTGAGCCTACCCTAGCCCTATAGATGCAGGGACTCACAGCTAATAATGTTGAGGCCATAGTGTCCAGAATTGGTACTAGGAAGATACCAGTTCCTTAGAATCAACCAGCTGTCCTACCTATTCCTCCTCCTACTCCGCAGTCATACTACTATAGCACTGCACCTCTAATACCAATGCTATTAGGCTTTAAGGGGCCTAAGCTAAGTAATCTAACTAAGTTCAGTAGAAAGCTAGAGGAGACTAAGAAGTCCCTTATGCAATGTAAAACTTACTTCGATCTCTAGTCATAGGCCTTCCCTCAAGATTAGGTCAAGGTAAAGTTCACATCAACATTCTTCACTAGATAAGCAATGGCTTGGTAGGAGTTACCCTACCAAATGTAGACTTATCTAATAGTAATGTAGTCTAACTTCAAGGAAACCATGAAGGCTCATTTTAGGGTACAACTCCTAAAGCCTGTAGCCCTTCAAGAAATAGTTAATGCTAGACAAACCAAAGGAATCCTAGAGTACATTAGCAGGATGAGAACCCTGAACCAAAGGGTCCTTTATCCTCTAGAGATGTTCATTGAATGGTTAGCAAGAGGTCTTAAAAAGGAATTGAGACAAGCTATGGCCTTATAAGGCTAAGACCTCTTACCTGCTAAATAGGAGTCCAAACTCATTCATGTAGGTCTAGCTATGGAAGATACTAATGTAGTGATTACTGAAGCCTATAAAGGTTAACTGTCTTACCAAAAGCTAACCCAGCCTACTCATCGAGAGTAGGGTCAAAAAGAAAAGTAGCTATCTAGTAACAACTAGAAGACTGAGCTTCCCTATATTACTGCAAAAGAGCTAGAATAGGCTAAAAAGAATTCAGCCTGTTAGAAGTACCTCTACACCTTACACAAAACAGATGAATACTTTGTGAAGAGCAAGAGCACTATTCTCTAGCTAAATATAAAAAGGGTAGCCAAGAGAAAGGCTTCTTGTTATAAACACTGATTTTATAGTGGCATTACCTGAACTATAAAAGGGCTATACCTGATGGTTGTATAAGGTTTACATGAGTTTAAATAGAATGGTATGGCATAATAGAGGCTTTGACGAACTTGTTTAAAGCTTACTTAATAGTTATGGCATGATCAGCTACATAGGCAATATACAATTCTTATTGAAGATAGAATATCAGGTTAAACCTATGATGATCACAGGTAATCTTTACCAAGTATATGATCAGTGTTCAGTATAATTGTATCACCTTAGAAGGAACCTAAAAGAGACACTTGCATGAAGTACTTCTATAAGATTCGAACAATGTCATTCCTTATCTGATAGGATACATATATTGGTGTATTTAAGGAGGATGATAAGAGGAGGCTTCACGAAGCCTACCTCAGCACCACCTCCTGAGGAGATACCTTAGGCTTGCTCAACCCGACCTCAGCGATATCTTCGTCTCTGATACTGTAGGCTTGCCTAAGCTGACCTCAGCGGTATCTTCGTCTCTGATACCATGGGCTTACCTAAGCCTACCTCAGCGGTATCTCCTTCCTCAATACTGATGGGCTTGTCGATCTGGCAGCTTAAGATAGGGGTGAAGGTCTCATTCCACAGAACGTGATCCTGAAGGTGAAGACTGTGTACCATATACACCTGTGTGTGGCCCCAGGTTCAACTCCAGTTTAAGTTGACTTACAAATTACCCTCCTGGGAATCATAATAGTCTTAGGACTACAGTAATTATAATCGTACTGTTGCGGTGATATCGTGAGCTCTGCATTTTACGGTGGGGAATTTCTTAGTATGTGCTGGGTACTTCTGATTTTCCTCAGTTGCAAGATTCTGCCAGATTCTGCCAGGTTCATCTCTGATACCGTAGGCTTCCCTAAGCCTACCTCAGCGGTATCTTCATCTCCGATACCGTAGGCTTGCCTAAGCCTACCTTAGCAGTATCTTTGTCTCCATCCCTATAGGCCTAACTTAGCCTACCTCTATGATGACCTTCTTATGATCAATAAAGTTCATCATCGGCATCACTGATCCTCATACTTAACGAAGCAAGATATGGGCTACTTATTATATTCATTGTCTTACCCATGCTTATTAACTCTGTCACCACTCCCTGGTGGGGGTGACCAGCCTAGTGCAGGGAAACCTGTACCTATTGTGCAGTGATTTGCCTCTTTGCTATTGTCTTAGTTATCTTGATGATGGATTGAAGGACTGAGTTATGTCAACGGTCTTCTAAAGACTGGAATGTACTTCTCAGTTATATAAGAAGGGGAATGGTGTTCGCTTGATGTTGATCAGGTGATCCAGAGGGTGGCACAGCCGTTCATAGGTATATAACCACTTCCATCGTTTATTAAGATAAGTGGTTCCTTCATCCATCTGAGGTCAGAGAACTTGTATTAGAGAAGTTACAATTCTCAAAGTCGGATCTCGGATAGAGATTAGTACACTGTACATGATATTAAGAGTTGCCTAGTTTGCAAGTTCCTGATCCCCAGCCTTTTTCTCTTAGGTAACGGACCTCAAGAAGCAATCACTCTCATGTTGGATCTTAGATAGAGATTGGTACACTGTACACAACAAGGAGAATTGCCTTCTGGACAAGTTACCTGATCTTCAGCTCATGTCTCTGAGTTGATTTGAGATAGTGGGTAGGATAGCCGACTAGCATGTGGAACTCATAGAGAGGTTCCCATAACACTTCTCCAGAACTAGAGGAGGACAAGAGTTTCTATGCCTCTAAGAAGAGTAAGGGAAAGGAATAGGTAAGTTAGGTGGTAGATCTCCCTGACTCTTGGAAAGAGGGTGATAACATCCCTATGATTTGAAATTGTTGTACAAATTTCCTTTGTCTAAAAAGAATTGTTTCCCTATATTATTTCTCAAGTTTTTAGAATACTTGTTTATGTTTTCTTTTTCCTTTTCAAAAGAATTGTTTGCTTTGCTTGCTCAAGTTTTGGATATTTTTTTTTTAGGAACTAGTATTCTATAGTAGGGAATAATGGTTCTTAGTAGGAGGGGTGCCAGTATTGAAGCTTGTATTTCTTACTTGATAATACTATTCCTATTTGTCTGAGGGTAGAGTAAAGGCCAAAACATGGTGGTCATATAACAAACTACTATTCTATGTCACCATTATTCTTTACCTTCCTATACCCTACAAACCTACACTTTCTAAATATCCTATTTGTTTGTCATATAGTAGGCTCTGGCCATGAGCTTCCTAGGGAGATCAGGAAACATATCCACTATATCTGTTGTATTATCTGCTAAAGAAGGCTCTGCCTAGGGTACATATATCAAAGTTCCAGTGACTCTTCGCTAGAAAACTCACAGTCTTAAAGGAACTAAAACTTATGCTATCACTGTAACTGTGAAGCTTGACAATGGCACAACCAGAGCCATGATCAGTAACTGCTTGCTAGTCCTAAAGATCAAATGCATAGCCCTAGTAAATGTCTATACCTATGATGGTTCCTGCAAGCAGGAGTAGTACTACACCCCTAGGCTTTAGATATAGGTCCTCAACCATCATAAACTTCTTGATTTCAATATAGGCTCTACACCTCTGCATGTTGACATCTATGTTCCTATCAAGTGGTTACATGACTATAAGCCCTGTATTAACTATGACAAGGCAAAGTTGGTTTCCTTTCCTTCAGAGAAGTGTTAGAAACACCTTATAGCATCTAAGGTAGAAATGGTATCTGCCTTCTCTCTCCTTGGCAATGATGACTTCTACACTAACAATCAAGTAGTTAGAGGTAGATTAGTAGGGTAGGTGGATAACCCAATCAACGAAGTAGTCATTCGCCATTGGAGTGCAACTATGACAAGAGCACCTATTCAGGATTTCTCTAATATGTTCTTGTAGGCTTCCTCTACCTCCTCCTCCTCTACTACTTTAGAAGGATCTAAATAGGATTAGATTTTTCCTACTATCTTCTTAGAACAGCTCACCTCTGCACTCCCTCCTCATCATGAATGGGATTGCAAGATTGACCTAAAGGAAGGAGCAATACCCCACTAGGGCCCTCTATACAAGTTACAGGAAACTGAGCTCTAGGCCCTACAGGAATACATTACTAGGATGATAGAAGAAGGTTGAATCTATCCCTCTAAGTCTCCTATAGGAGCCCCTATCCTTTTTGTCAAAAAGGCTAATAGATCCCTTCGGCTCTATATGGACTACTATGGTCTCAATAAGGTGATTATACAAAACAGGTATCCCTTGCCCCTAATGACAGAACTGTAGGATCACATTAGTGCCTCTCATTGGTTCTCTAAGCTTGACCTGAAAAATAGGTATAACATCATCTGCATAGCCAAAGGCAATGAGTGGAAAACCCTATATAAAACTAGGTATAGTCAGTTCAAGTACCTAGTCATGCCTTTCAGCTTGTTAAATACACCCTCAGTCTTTTAGGAAATGATGAACACTATATTCTAGGATCTTCTGGACCTTGCTATCATCATTTACCAAGATGACATACTTATCTATGCAGAAATAAAGAACATAATTCTCTGGTCTAGGAAGTTCTCCCCTGCCTAGACGAAAACAAACTAGCCCTGAAGCCCTCTAAGTATATTTGGGCAGTTCATGAAGTTGAGTTCTTAGGCTTCCTAATCTCTGACAAAGGGGTGTCCATGGCAGAAGATTAGGTCAAGACAGTCTAGGAATGGCCCATTCTGTCCACAGTCCGTGATATATACTCATTCATAGGATTTGCCAACTTCTACAGGATCTTCATCAAAGGCTTCTCAAATCAAAAACACCTTGGAACATTTCATTCTACAAATATAACCTGCAATAAAAAATCCTTGTTGAATACACAGCCTGCATGTTAAACACCATCCTCCTCTCTTCTCTTCTACTCCCCAAAATAGCCCTCAAACCAGACTACACAATCCCCCACTCTTCTCCATACGTCACCACCACCCACCTACAAAATTCCTCCCATCTCGTTCCCCACTCCGCTAACCTCTCCTTCCTGACACCCTCCTCAACTCCAACCTCTACGTCCTCAAACGCTGCAAACCTAACACCCGTCTCTGCCAGATCCCCGAGGCCCTCGAGCCCGACATTGTCAAACGCCTGCAGCACCTGCCAATAGTCGTGCGTCAAGCTCCCCGTGGATTTCTGCCCCAGGATTCCGGGATCATCGTTATTCAGCGATACCGGTACACCATGTGCTAGCAGAGCCGGGAGTGAGTGGGAAAGGATTGAGGATGTAAGCCGAAGGATCTCGTTGCTTATGGGGCAAACTTCAAGGCAGATGTTGTGGCGTTTTGCGAGCGCGATTAGGTGCGGATGTTTATACAACGAAAAGCTGTTCTTATTAGCTGGCTTGGATTTGACAAGCGAAGGGGCGAGTTATACCCGTGGCCGATCCGTTTAGTCCCTAACAATATTGCATCAAACAAATTCTCATCGGTTTCATTCCCATCACCCAGCGTCTCGCCGGCATGAAAAAAGAACGGAATGTCAACACCCTGTTCCTTGCAATGCTGCTTGAACCACAGTAGCTCTGGCAACATATCTTTATGCGGCCGCCCAAGATCTTCTTGCCCGACCAAATCGAACCCTTTCATATCCATTAGCATCATCCCCATAGTGCAGAAAGAAAACTTACCTGCAACGATATCGGGGTACTTTTTCTTGGCTTCTACACACTCTTTCATGCTCGCCTCGATAATCTCTTCATCAAAGATTCTGATCGTCGTCCAGATGATCCGCGCCCCCCAAAACTCATGGCCTTCAGGAGAAGATTTATACTTCTCAACCTCCTCGCCGAAAACTCTAACCACATCTAGCCGCGACAAAACCTCACCGGTCCCAGCAGCTCTAAATTCCATCACGAATGCAATGCGGACATCAACCCAGAGAACATTTTCCCTATGAACATGGCTCAGAAAATGTCGCACCTACACAATTCAGCAATCCGTCGAATATAAACTAATTCAAAGGTGAAGGAAGGATAGACATACAAACTGTCTAAAAATAGGCTCATAATATACCGCCCCATTAATAACGCGAAAAATGCTCTGAAATTTCTGCCAAATCACGTTGATCCCCTCATGATGTCTCAAGCTCTCTTCGGGAGTTATAGTAATTCTACTCTGCAGCCATCCCAGAAACCTTGCTTTCGAATCTACTCCGTTCACGCACCCCCCTGACGTATTCGTTCCGGCAAAGTTCGCCGGGAACGATTCCGCCGCGATGGACACAGGGATGGGAGTGCGCGGGGTGTAAGAGGGGGAGTATATTGATGCGGAGGATTCGGAGATGGTGGGGAGGTAGACGAAATCGAGTGAAGCGGAGTCGAGAGCTTGGGGGTTGGTGAGGGGTTGGGAGGAGCAAATACACATTCCGGGGGTTTTCATGATAAGGTCCAGGAGGAAATCCACTACTCCCATTAACATACCGAAAATACCATTCTCAATTTCGCAAACATCCAACGAGGCAAAACAGTAACTCACTATCGACCATAGCCTCCAAATGTGCATGCAACAATGCGCCCTTCGGCAACTTCTTTACGATCCTCCACAACTCAGTGTTCTCCATCCTCGGCCTCGCCAACGTAAATGACATCCCCGGGAACAGCTCGTCCTCGTCCTCTTCAGATTCCTTCCTCCAGATTGTCTCTGCTTCATGTTTCCGTATCGCGTGGACTATCTGTGCGGCTTTTTTGGCGGTGGGTGAGAGGCGTTGGCGGAATGCGTAGTCTGGAACCCAAAGTTAGTTTATATTTTTTGTGGCGTGCGGCAATTCCATACCATGGCGAAGCTGCTTTTCCTTCGCAATCAGTGCGGCGCGCTGGCTGAGGTATTCCTCGAGCTGAACTTTAAGGTCTGAGGACATAATGGCCGGGGAACTAGTTTATTGCCTGTATATTCCGAAGAATAAGTTTTTGGAATTGAACGACGAAGGATATTCGGCAGAAAGGACAGCGTACCCGCGAGTCTCCCGTCCGTCCTTCAGCGCATCATAAAAGGTTTGACGGTTGGAGCGGATATGCAAATCTCACTCTTCAGAGTCATACTGTGTGTCTGACCTCGAATAGTAAGCGCATGCTAGGAAAAAACAAAAGCACCGGCAGGCGAACGCCGCCGTTGTTACATCACGGTGCACCCCCGCAATTCGCACCAAATATCTCCTTGGCATATGTCTTACGAATTAATACCTCTTTCCCTGTCGTTAGCCCCCTGAACCAAGATTTAGTTGCGGAGACAATGTGCCGCGATGATTGTGTTGCTGGGAAGGGGAAGATGCCCAGAAGAGAAAAAGGAATTGCACGAGGCATATGCACATCTATACCCATGTATTTTTGCCTGGAGACCGCGATGCAACAATACGGCAAAAACTCGCATACGAGAAGTACTATATACAACGCTCCAGCGGAGGATGCGATCTGGAACATATCCAGGGAAATGGGCAGCAATTTTGAAGGCATCCGATCATGGCGGTCATACGGGGACGTGCAGCACATGTACTCTGCATGTAGAGTACTTTGGAGTTTGGCAATGGCACACGTATGGCATTGACTCGTTCAAAAATTTGTCTCAGTTCCTTGGTATTTCCACGCATAAATTATATCCTCTGCATAACGTACTCTACATATATTATCTCAAACTCGCAAACTACGGTTCTGGACACTGGTGGAAGATTGCAGCGTTCTCGAATTTTGTCTCGTGCATGGGCAGAGAGTACCTTCCATCGGAAGTTTGGCCAGTTACCTGCAGTTCCCACGGTCACTATGATATGGACGGGTCGGGTACACTCAATTAAGCAAAGCCATAGTCGCATACATAGGAGCGATACTCGCTAAGCGCCGTCAGGGTAACATCGGAAGTTTGGCCAATGCAACTACATGTGCAGTGCTCTACCTTCTCGTAAATACTCTTCACGGGCTTCTGGCTCACAACGCTATGTGGAGAGCGCTCCGGTAAATGGAGGTTTAAAAAAGACGGAATTGCTATGTAAGAACTTACACATCTCCCGAATCCTTTAAAGAATAACCGATAGCAGGAACCGATTGCTCCATTAGCGGGGCCTTTATCTTCGAAAGATGTTTCCGACAAGAGGCACGAGTTGCGTACATGTAGATAGGTAACGGTCATGGTTTAGCTTAACCCCACATATTATCGCACGCTACGTACTAGTACGCTAGCACATGCAGTGTCACGTACATTACTCTTTGCATACTTACCGGACTTACCGGAACCTCGATCTTACCACCGAGCGGAATCGATTATAACACCCCCCGCTAGCAATCTGGACTGGCCAATACTAACCGCCTTTGGCTTAGCGTAAATCAACGAGTGGTGCGACACTAGTACGCTTTTGTGCTCCCACAGACCACAACATTACTTCGGTTATTTATTTGTTTATGTTATTTAGAGGTTTCCTTTTCTACATTCCCCGCCCAGTAAACAATTTTTTCTTTTCCACGCCCGGTAGACCCATCAACGCCATACACCAGGACGACGTTGATTTCCTAGAACACAATATCTGAAGAACTTATTCCCTTCCTTTGGCCTATGCTGAATATGGCGGTATGTAACAACTTTTCACCCTTTCTGACAAGGCTCCGATGATTCCCAAAGAATTTGAGGTATGTTAGCCTCGTGAGTTGTGTTTACAGTTGGGGAAAGTATACCACTGCTAACGCCTAAAAACAATCTCACAGGCGAAGCCTAAAGTTTATCATACTTCTACACTCATAGTGAGTATGACAATACACGACATTTACCGCAGAAATTTATTTACTTCCTACAATTTGTTTTTTTGGGTGCAATTTACAAAACAGACAACACCCCTCTTCAACCTCTCTCGTCTCAATCCGAACCAACGGCGGCATCACCGTCTCAAATACCCCATCCAGTTTTCCAACACCCAAGAACGCCTACAAGTACACGATTTTTCTTCATAATGTTTTGGAGCGCGTACAACTGTGCATGAAGTAATTGAAAAAAAATTTACCTTCTTAAACTTCCCCCCCCTGCAGTGTCTATAACCCTCCGCCAAGCCATCACCTCGTAGTATGTGGGTGATTCGCGCAAGGGCATACAATTTGTCTGCCTCCTTGCGTATCTCGTACAATTGTAGGTATCTTTCGCTGAAATGATGCATCAATAGTACGAGTATGGGTGATAGATGCGTCTTTTCATTCCAGAATGATGTGATTTGGTACGGTCTGGCTGTGGGTGATGCAAATTTCTACTTAACAGGACAGAAACATGGGAGAAGGTGGAACGACGGTTAATTCCTAGTTTCCCTTGCTTGGTAGAGGATTTTCAGCTCTTTTTTTAGACGACATTCGTAACTCGAGATTGTTTTCAGCCCGTTAACGGTGGTGTGCTTCTTTCTTAGACTGTCGACAGAATCTATTATTAGGCCAATAAATGTCAAATTCTTTGAGAATCATCGGAACCATGTCAGAAAGAGTGAAAAGTCGTTGCTGCCATTCAGCATAGGGCAAAGGAAGTAATAAAGTACTTCGGACATTGTTTTGTCGGAAATCAGCGTCGTCCTGGTGTATTGCGTCGATGGGTTTACCGGACGGGGGAAAAGAAAGTGTTTACCGGGCCCGCGTGGAAAAAATTTACTTACTAAACGAATGATAGTAACGTGAAAAGAAAACCTCTAAATAACCTAAACAAATAAATAACTGAAGTATTGTTGCGGATTATGGTTATGTCGTTGTTTGTGCAGAGTGAGTACAAAAGCGTACTAGCGTTGCGCCACTTGTTGATTTACACTAAACCGAAAGCAGTTAGTATTGACCAGTCCAGATTGCTAGCGGGGGGTGTTATAAACGATTCCCAACCGGGCAGGCAAGTTTATTCTGAAAATCCACGGTTGAGATATCAAACGTTTTCTATCATACATTAATCCACCGCTTGGCGGTGCGTATATACACAAAACATAGGCAAGGAATGCGGCGGCTTTTTATGCAGCTTTACGATTTTTCGGTTGCTGGAGTACATCTTTTGACTTGTACGCTGCCTTCCGGACACGGCAATACATATAGCTGCAAGAGATAACTCGAGGAGGACCTTCCAGTTGCATACGGAATGCTTAGTTTTTTTTTTTTTTTTTTTTATAGGTAAAGAGCACCGCAACTGCCGAATCGGTCTGTACGCATCTGGTTAACGACATCGATGTTGGCGTTGTTATGGTGGGGGGAAACCCTTAAACCTGCACCTTTTCGCGCCATCCGAGGATCAAACTTCAAACTGCTAAGGCTTTACGCGACCACATAAACTTGAAAAAATAGCTCTATATTCTGGTAGAGAAAGTGATAAAGATAATACAAATAGAGAGCTTCTTTAAAATTATTGCGTTTTGGCAGAGCCTTAGCAGTTTGAAGAAGAGTTATTTTTGGTGAGGGACAGGCCAATGTCCGCCCCTTGGCCGTTGCCATAGCAACAAGGTCGAGTGATCGTTCATGTAGCGAATTCTGCGTGCAATTTACCCCGCATGCCCCAAACACGCCATTTCAGACCCTGTCGTAGACTCAAATTCTTTGTTTATCCAAATGCATAGAACAAGTCTTATGGGAGATGGAAAGAACGGGTTTTACTTTTCTGCTTGAGTGCCCTACCACCAACGGCCATACCGATTGCTACCCGAAGGTCGACGGAGGGTGTTGCGCGCGGACTGTTCTTGCAGCGGAACGGGATTTCCATGAGCAGAAAGGCAGACCTCATGAAGAACTTGAATCTTTGGGACGGGTGGTCAATTTTTACCCCAAGTTCCATTGTGAACTTAATTTTATCGAGCGGTTTTAGTGTGGGGCGAAGTTCGGTTGTACTGATAGAAAGAAAAAAAATCTTTTTTCTCAACAGCGTCTATATTTTCCGCCCCACCTATCCAAGGAGAGAGTACCCTTGTTTCACTTCGGAGAAGAGAGTGGCCGGTGGCTGAAATGCAGATAGAGCTCTAACTGGCTACGGTGCTGTCGAGCATACATCACATACCCAAATAATAGAAATATGACATGTATTGCTTGCATGCAACCGGGACAAGCCATCGCTTGTGATGCCGCGGTAGAGTAACTCTGCCGAGTTCATTCGATGGACCTTCGAGAACACAAAGGGACAATTCAATGTCCTTCAAGCATTGTTCTCGGTACGCCCGCAGCAGATATCTCATGGTAAACCTTCAAGATTCACACTATATCTGGCTCCCAGGGTTAATTGCGCGGCTGCCGAAAATGATGGTTCGCGACCCTGGCTTTCTCTTATCGTCACCGGGATCGCCTACGCCTCCCTTTATATCGTAATAAGGTCGTCTATCAGGAGCTCACGGCGTATGTCGTTGTGATCTTTTTTATTATCCATCAAACAAATAATCTATCTATGGACTCGTGTATATCTAGTGATCATTGGTAGCTACCCGTTTAACCTAAAATCGAAAGTCAGACGCCTGGCTTCAAGTACATGTACATTACTCTACTCTATTAAGACCTCGAAGAGGATGCAAGTCACCTTCCTACTCTATGTTAACCCGGTTCATCTTCCGGCTAGCAACTCCAGCGCTTTGGTTCGCCAATGGCGCTCGAATAAAAAAATTTTCGCTTTCGCTTCAGCTCGTCCATTCACGCGCTTTCCTTATCTCTTGCACCCGCTTATTGTTTATTTAGTCCTTGTCTGGCCGGATGGATGGGCATCGTTTCGGCAAGGGTGCCAACCCCCCGAAGGGAGAGATTTCTAGTGCACAAGATCAATCTCTGCTCAGCGCAGAGGAATGTCCCCATATCTCTCTCTGTCTCACTCCCCGTATACCAGTCCTCTATTATTGCAATGCGAAGTAAATATTAAGCTACAGGGGTCGGCCGAAGCCGCGCTAAATCAGCTGTTGAATCTTAGGAGCAAGCGCATATAACTGCTGCAGGTCGCCCCCACGTTCTCTTCTCTTTGCGGTTCTCCATTGTGCTGTCCATACGTGCAAGTCTTTTTGACCGTCCCCATCAATCCCATCCTCCATCTATTCAACATCCGAACGCCGACATCTCAACCATGTCGAGCGATCCTTTGGCCGTTCATGACCCGGCGCTGGACATTTCCAACCAACAGGTTCACCATGGCGGTGCCGCAGCGCACGGCACCGAAAAGGAGCCTGCTTATACCGCAGCAACCGCCTTCGAGGGTTCGGACGCTCCCACGCAATCGCCACTGCCCCATTGCGGCGAAAACAAGCATTCGGAAAAAGAGGGGCTTCCCATGGCCGACGACGAGGAGAGAGGTAGTCGCAACATCGTAGACGGCGCAGAAGACCGCCAGGGTTCTTTTGGAGCATTTTACAGGAGATATAAGATGTTTTTTCATCTTTTCATCTTCTGCCTTTTTACCGGGTAAACGATCCCATAAACTCTCTTGATTCCTTTTTTGTGCTTGAATGTGGTGGGTTGGGTTTGGGGGGCGGAAATGTAAAGAGAGATCCTGACAAGTGCGAAGGTGGTGGATTGCTACCGTCGTAGTGCACCGGCACGATATGAATTGGATTATCCCTTTCTTACTCTGGCTCTGCATCACTCTCCGTATCATCTTTTGCTGGGTCCCGATTTCCTACGTCACTAGACCAATGCGTTTTGTATGGACCAATACCGCGCTCAACTTGTTGTCTTTTATCCCCGAAAAATTACGCCTTCCTGCCGGAACGCTCCTCGTAGTGGCGGTTATCTTGATTGGATCTTTCGTTCCCGAAGAGACTTCTAATAATACTCGAGATAACCGTGCGGTTTCTCTTTTTGGAATTGTAGTGTTTATTGCCGCTCTCTATGCGACATCGCGAGACCGCAAAGCTATTCAATGGCATACAGTTCTCGTGGGAATGCTGATGCAATTTATCATCGCTCTATTCGTGCTGAGAACGGAAGCCGGTTATGATATCTTCAACTTCGTCTCCGATTTAGCGAGAAGTTTGCTGGGATTTGCTGGTGATGGAACCACATTTCTGACTTCAGCTGAGGTGGCAGCGTTGCCATATTTCCTGATTTCAGTCTTACCGGCGATTATCTTCTTCGTTGCTCTTGTTCAGCTGGTACGTACAGACTAGCTCTCTTCGTCACCGCCGTCGTTCATGGGGATTTTACGCTAAACTGAAATACTGGGATCTTTAGCTCTACTACTGGGGTATCCTCCAATGGTTTATCGGAAAGTTCGCCGTTTTCTTCTTCTGGTCAATGAAGGTCTCCGGTGCGGAAGCGGTTGTTGCGGCCGCATCACCCTTTATCGGTCAGGGAGAGTCTGCTATGTTGATCAAGCCCTTCGTTGCACACCTTACCCAAGCCGAACTTCACCAAGTTATGTGCTCTGGCTTTGCAACGATTGCCGGCTCTGTCCTTGTCGCGTATATCGGCATGGGCATCAATCCGCAAGCGTTGATCTCTTCTTGCGTCATGAGTATCCCCGCCTCGTTGGCTATTTCTAAACTGCGATATCCCGAGACTGAAGAGTCTTTGACCGCTGGGCGTGTCGTTGTTCCTGAGGATGAAGACAATAGAGCTGCCAATGGATTACATGCATTTGCAAACGGTGCCTGGCTCGGTTTGAAGATTGCGGGGATGATTTTGTCGACTTTGTTGTGTATTTTGGCGCTTTTGGGATTGGTTAATGGACTGCTTGGGTGGTGGGGAAGATATATCAATATTCCAGATCTCTCCGTGGAGTTGATTGTTGGATACATCTGTTATCCCGTTGCTTTCTTGTTGGGTGTTTCCAGAAATGGGGATATTTACAAGGTCGCCCAACTTATTGGAACTAAGCTTATTGGTTCGTTTATACTCGAGTTTCCATATATCTGTCTTTAACCATAACACTAACATCTGCCTCATAAAGCAAACGAATTCGTTGCCTACACTCGTCTCCAGGATGAAGCCTACTTCCAAGATCTTTCTTCGCGCTCTCGTCTCATTGCTACCTACGCTCTCTGTGGGTTCGCAAATATCGGTTCCCTCGGCACTCAAATAGGTGTGCTATCCCAAATTGCTCCTAGTAGAGCTGGCGATGTTTCTAGACTGGCTGTTTCAGCGTTGATTTCCGGTGCCATTTCTACGCTCACCAGTGCATCGATTGCGGGCTTGGTAGCTACAAACGATTCATAGTTTACGACGGCAACTACATAGGCGTTCTGGTTTATGGTTTCCTTTTTGGTAGTTTAGACGGGGCAGAAGATGCATTATAACAGTCTCAGGGATCTCTTGTATTTGGGGGTTGGTGGTGGGTTTGTGTATGTATGATTATACCTAAGAGTTGTATTGGGTACCTTGAGTTTTTTGGCATGCGGGTGGTGATGGCTATAATGGGTTATGCAGAAAAGCGAGATAATGATTTTGGGCCGAGAAAATTAGTCGGGGATGTCTTCCGATAGTCATGAGCTGCTGCTCCAATGTTTCTCCGAGCAATATCCAATATCTTCGGGTTTGCGCAGACCATTCAAACTATTATTGACCATTGCATTTGACTATTTCTTAACAACAAACTCCAAGCGGCTCGGCGGCAAGGAACGTGAGCCTCGTGGCCCAAATTCCAATTAGCCAAGCTTTGTGTGGATCCTCGAGCCACCCACTCGCAACTCCCCGTAGCTTCACCCAAGGTACCTGAATAACCGACCTCCGATGCTCTTTTACGCTTATCGTAGAGGGGAATTAACGAGGTTATTCTATCTAATAATCGGCACTATTGCTGTTTTGCCCGCTCCGAACAGCAAAAGATGCCATGGAGCGCCCGTGGACAGCGCCAGCAATCACTGTTGAGAGAAGACGATCCGCAACGCTAACGGAGGGCAAGGTACTCACTAAAGAAGCCACCCCCACCGAAGATCCCCAATTCTTTACAGCGGCTCTCTCCACAGATTTTTGCTAACGAAACCACTCGTTGGAAATTTAGAAGCAACATGCTCGAATATCTAGGACGGAGCGGCAAACTCCCGACGTTATAGGACTATCTGCTTCCAGCCTCTTCACCAGGGTACGGGCTTTACCTGCGGGCCATCATGTCGGTGGCAATGAAAGCGATTCCGGTGAGGCTTCGCCTGTATACTACGCAAAGGCGGAGGAGTCCGAAGTTGCGTCGGCGGGGCATAGAAATGCAACCGAAAAGACAATACAGTGCCCAGTGGCGATGGGAAGTATATCTAAGGCTTGGGAAAATTCTTCGTCCTCGTCGTCCTTGCGGTCAATCGGAGGAATTCCGGTGCAGAATGTACCGGCTAGGCACTCCGTACCTGCGCCAACGGCCGTCCAAAGACCACCACTACCCACCCGGTACCCGCATTACCTGCCACTCGTCGAATCCCAGTCAGAACATATCCAATCGAGCTCTTGGTTTGATGGAAGCATCACCCGACGCTTCTAGAGTGGGCGTGTGCTCTAAAACCGTTATCAGTTCATCCTCCTCTTTTTGCGAAGAGCTCGAGAATCAAGATGACCTAGGAGACATACCAACGGATCCGGGAAATGTTCGAGATAGGTTTCTACTCGGGGCATGCGAGCGGATGGCGACCGTTGCACCTGTTACCAATGCGGTGCGTGGTGGACAATACTCATCATTTTCGGAAGCTCCCGACCTTTCCCCGAAATCACTGTATTTGGAATCCCCGTTGAGAAAATCAATGAAAATACCGGCGAATACAGTTGAAACTCCGCAACCGCTTATTTGTATTATCCCATCCACGCCATGTTTTACGTCTTAATGCGGTAGCAGCCGGAATAGATCAATAACCGATGAGGGCGAAGAAAGTGGCATGGGATATAGACCGAGCACGGTGGTAGCGTATACAAGGGCATCAAGCACGCGAAATCCAAGTACCCTCGTTGGACATACAGGTGCAAGCTCACCAGTTGCGCACAGTATTGTGACGGTTAACAAAGCAACGATGACCGGTTTCGATTACGAGGATTACACCGAGGAGGAATATAGAGTTATGACACCTCCGATAATCATACCTCCGGAAAGGTCTGACGTTCCATGTACAAAAACGCAGAAGGTAGTGTGTCCAGGTAGACATAGAAATAGAAATCCCAGGCACGAGCCTAGGAATAGCCCCAGCGCAGAACATGCTGTGTTGTCTTCCTACGTCGATCCTGGTACTCCTGGTGTGTTACACAATTCGCGTACCTTAACGAATTCGTTCACCAAAAATCAGAAGAAAAGGTATCAACAAGAGGCTCTAATGAGGGAAATACTCTGCGTGGACAAAATTTACAACATTCACAGTCCCGTGATCGGTCACGCTCAAGAGAGGAAGCAGAAACACCTGCTGATCACACACCCTTACCGCATTCGTCTCGCAAGATTATCTATGACCTTGAAGAAATGCTAAATCAAGCTCTGGAACTTGCCGGAAGAACAGTAGTGGATTCAGATTCCGCTCTGGAGCAGAGAGACACAAGTGTGCGTGAGGGGACTGTGCGTGGAAGTATTCAAGAAAGTGTTTTTGGTGGAAGCGCTAGTGTGAATACTATAACTACACTACATTCCTTTACGGAATCCAAGGGTGATTCTAAAGTGATCGCCTTAGAGCGTGATTCCACTTCTTCAATATATAGTGAAATTAGAGGAAGTACCAACCGTCTGAGCTCCCAGGCGGTTTATAGAGACGATAGACAGACTACCGGTGTAAAATTAAACGAAATGATTGCGAGTCCGGATGAGAGAAAAAGACGAGGCAGGCAATCATCAGCGGACGATACAATTAATCGGCACCGCCACGAAAATCCCTCAAAGTTGGAAAGAACGCAGAAGAGTAGACATGGCACAATAACTAGCATTAAGGGTTACGGCTATACTAACGGGACAGACAGAAGGCAAGAAAAGTATCGGACTGAAATGGAGAGAGCCGGAGAAACTGTTCTCGTCAAAAGTTCTCCTTCCCTCGAAGAAGCAGATGTTGAAGGAGGACATTGTTGTTCCTACCGGAAGATACCAAGGGAAAGGTAAAAGGGAAGAGAAAGTTCTTGAAAGGGGAGAGATAAAAATGGTTGTGTTTGGAAACTCTCCAGAATGGTGGTAGGAGGAGGTTTGGGCCGGATTGGTTTTGGAATGGAAGATGCTCAAGCAATTGGGATTCATTGTCATGGCAGTTTACGTTGGTTGGGTTTTCGGTGAAATGGTGATGGTTATGAGGGTTTGATAATATTCCTTTGTGGCTTTTATTATTTGGAGCTCTTGCTTTCCCAATTATATCGGCATGGTTAAAAGCTAATCCAAACTTTATTTACTGTTTGCTCCTTGCTGAACCGATATCCGAAGAGTATCTTTTTGAACCAGTCGACCTTGGGCTCGCGGTTTTCGCACTTCCAATTGGTGCACTTCTTTCTATTCCCATTCCGTTATCTACTTTCTACTCCGACAACTTCCGGCTTAGCCAAAGTAACAAAAGAGCTTTCCAGCACCGCCACGAAGGCCAACATCCTCATCGCCCAGCGCTATACATCGGCGCCATCCTCACACCGCTTTCGAGTATTGCTTTTACTATTTCTGCTGCAGGGCCACCGACACCCTTTACGCTTCCAGTATTTTTTGCGGCGCTGACAACCTTTGCCGGAACCCTGGCCATTGCCGAATGTCACCTCATCCTGTTGGATAACTTTGATATATCAGATCTACCAGAACTCGTTATGACTTCTCGCTCCGGATCCATTTCCCTGGGTAGTAATGACGGCGGCCGTCCGCACGGCACCCAAAGGCCCGCGTATCTTGGTTTAACCGGAGGAGGGAGTAGTGATTTCACAACATCCCACCCGACGATCTCCGCCGGCTTTGCGATATTCCATTTCTTAGTGCTCATGTTCGGTGCGGGAGCAGTCTGGTGGAGAACGTGTATATATCAGGAGGGAATAAGGTTCAGGAACGTGCTGGGTATCTATTCCGCCATCACCGCGCTCGTTACATTTGCGCTTGCTGCGGTGCTGTGGAGAGGGAAGGAGGTCAGGGTGCTAGAAGTGTTTGACAATGCGGGGGAAAGTACGGGGCAAACAACAAGGACTAGTGAAGATGTTAGAGTTTGCAAGGTCTCGATATTCCAGAGGGGACGGTGGACGCGGTGGAGTGAGGTTAATGGAATGGTGTATTGGGGAGATGAGGAAGGGGCCTAGTGTTTATTTCGGTAGGGAGTTCCTGTTCTGCCGTGCGAGCATTCTTCGTTGAACGCGCAAACCATGTTAAGTGGTGTACGGGTGACAGCAGTGATAGAGGTGAGGGTTTAGGTAGTCGCTCCTGGGAAGCGATTTTTAATGTAAAATGAGGGTTTCAGTATAGAAGTTGTGGAAAAAACTAAATCCCGACGAGATCGAGTATAGAAGCTGTTGCTTTGCAATTGGACATACGGAATGAGTCTACCTATCTCAGATACCATACGCGAAGCACCGGAACCCTGATAGCCAAAAAAAAAAAAAAAAAAAACGTCATTATTGCGTAGTAGGGTGGGGCCCAAAAAAGCAACCGTTTCCCGGCCTTACCTGAATGGTTGGAATACCCACAGAAATAGTTCTAAAATGGATTATTGTAAGACGGGGAAAAAAAAAAAAAAAAAAAAAAAAACCATTTCGGCATAAGAACATGTTGGCGAGTGATTGCCAGTGATTCAATGCAACTCATACGAGAAAGGAAGGGTTTCGAATTTTTCTTGGCTTTAGTGTGGCGCAAAGTTTTTGTTATCGCTAGCTTCAAATCACGCGAAGAAATGCAATTACTGTGAAAGAGGTTAGAAAGAAGTTATATAAGGTAGTGGTGGTGGGAGGCAATCTGATGAAAAATTAAAAATAGACTACTCCCACAATCGGGTGCGGGCAAAGTAAGAAAATCTGGAAATGAATAGATGTTTCCCGTAACACCTCTCTCCTGATTCCGGATATTTATTCTGACCTGTAGAATATACGATATTTCGTATTCCTAACAACTTTCTAAAGCTCTAGCCCTCCGCACGCAAACTTTCCACACCGTTGTAGTTCTTCGTCCTTCATTTAAGATTCAGCCTTGGAGAAACGTAATTTTAAGAAGACTTGGTCAGATGTGTTTTGCTATTTGAAGCGTTGACGCGCGCTTGTAGCGGTAATCATCAGCGCCTCAAATTCAGCACATTTAGATGTTTTGCAATGCGCCGGCATGTCGTCACGGCTACAAAGGTGTGGTCATCATTCAACGCCGTTACGCGGCCGGGGTTCGTGCTCGCGAGGAGTAATTGGAGGTAGGCTCCTGTAGGAGGGGAATGTCTCAAAAGGGTAAACTAAAGTTATCCCTTCTTACTCTGACCCGTCCTCCAAATACGGATAAATGAAGAATAATTCCGGGAGTTTGAACGATGATTATTGTACGACTTTTGCTGCGTGTCCATTGGGATATGTTACTCGGTATGGGTTAAGGAATCTGCTCAATATAGCCAGTTATGTAGACATGAGCTTTGTTACAATACCGTCGCGATATAAATCGCCACGTAAAGGTTGAAATTTTGCAGAAGAAGGTATACGTACTGATAGTGTAGATGGCTGTCAGAAACATATTGGAAAAATTCCAAAAAGGATTGATTTCCGAAATGGTTATGTATGTAAGGCTTGAAATGGTTATTGATTGGTTATCAACTATTCGCATTCTTTTTCTCAATTCTGGAGATACCACCGTGCTGAACAGCACTTAGCGGGCTCGTCAATCCGGTTAACACTCTGCACAGCTTTTATGTGCTCAAGACAAAGGCAAGCCTCTGCTGCGAGATGTTTGAGATCTTGGGAATTTGCGTGTTTGGCATCAGCATCGACGGGTGTTCTGTAGAATTCAGCCTAGCAGTGTTGAGGTGTTGAGGGAAAGGGATTAAACGACGACGATGCGGGAATTAAAGGGGTAAAAATAAGAGGAATTTTTGATTACGCTTTCGGGTTCTTCACCGGGTGCTCGCATCCTAATATCCTTCCATAGCGACGGGTACAATACATGCAATATACCGTGTACATGTGCATGTACATGTACAGTACATGGAGATACCGCGTCGCTAACTCTCGGGGTAGTTCATTATAACTAGGTCCATATATCTCGTCCAAAGTTCTCGCAGACGTGCAAAGCCAGGGCGATTATTCGCGAGGGTGCAGAATTCCTGTGCGGTAAGACGCACGTCCGCTTGCGTTTGGTTTACCGCTCTGCGGCGTCTAGTTCTGTTACACCGCTTTGTCGTACTCGCATAAATTCCTCGAGACAAAATACTGGCGCTTTCCGATCCGGCGTTGTAAAATCGGAATGTAATCAGCACCTTTTTTTTTTTTTGCATGGTGAATAATGACCGAGTGAGCATTGGAACATTGGCAGATCTGCTTTTTCAATGGGACCAGGTCGGGTATTTTTTTTTTTTTTTTTTTTTTTTTATCTGTTTACCAGAATTAAGCAGGACCGTCGTGCGAATGTAGCTGTCAACAATACCCGACGTTGGCGTGCGAATTACAGCACAAGCCGATTATGCAGAAAAGCTTAACCTCATTGCATCGATTCCGCACGAACGGATCCATCAATAGAAATAACCCAAATTCCTTTTTGCTGGCATCTGGCCAATCTACCTATCACATGCACCCGCGGGGCTAGGGGGATCAAAAAAACAATGGTCGTTGCAATCAATCCCTTCACAACCCGTGATATACCATACCACCGATCCCCCACGGATCCCTCGATCTCTCCACGATCCCGCGCATCCGCACCCATTGGTCCAGCGCCCTCGTCGGCACGCAAGAAGAAAAGAAAAAAAAAAAAAAAAAAAAAAAAAAAAAAAAAAAAAAACGACGGTAGAATCTGTTCCTCGACGACGGTCCGCTCTGAAGTGAAGACGCATGCAGGTGCCTTGCAGGAAAATCACCGCCGCGGGATCTAGGGACGAGGCATGGATCGGTCATGGCCTCTTAGCCTCCGCTGCAACCTGGATCCGTAAACCTCAACCGGGGTCTCATCCTCACCATGCGTGCCTGATGGTCAGAACAGTTTTCCCGGGCCTATTGTTTGGGGAGTTGATGATGGTGACGGCGGGAGATCTGGAGATCGAGGGCGCCGTAGCCGCATTGGGCTTGGGAGATGGGTAAGTCGATTTGGAGCCGCACTTCGTTTGTGCCACCACACTGTTATTGGAAGGCGCCGTTTGGAGCAACGGGCACGATGAGCCAGGGTTAGGGGATGATGTGTATGGAGATGTGTATGGAGATGTGTATGGAGATGTGTATGGAGATGTGTATGGAGACGTATATGGAGACGTGTTTGCAGCGCTTTGACGCTTCTACGAGACTGCTGCTGTTGATGCTCAGGAAGCCTTTGTCCAGCTGCTTGGTTGTGCGCACAGTGTCGCTTGGGGAGACTTCGCGAATCATTTTGCGAGGAGCCGATGTTCAAAGTAATCATCTACTTCTACATGCGCACAGCGAACGGGAGCGCTTAATAGGCTCGAGCTTTTTGGTCACGACTAGCGAAATTTAAATCTAAGCTGCTGCAGCTTGCCGGACCGCCGCAGCATATACAGCAGTGCTCTTCTTTTCCCCTCCCTCTTCTCTCCTCCTTTCGGCCCGCGGCGCGCCCTTCTACAGAGACGTCGCTGGTTAATGTTAATTTTTGGTTGTAGATGGTGGAATCGATATCGAGAGGGCATGGCACAAGTCGTCGCCGCTTGCTTGCTTCGATATGCGTTCAAAGCTTGAGTCGTCCGAAGTGTGCTCTTGCTCTGCAAAATACCGAGATCCTTCGCGATTCGGGAAGGGGATAGGTTGCTCGTCAATTTCGATAAGGCCATGCCAACGAACACGCTCGATAAGACCTTTTTTGTTAGCGAGATTGGAGAAATCAAGGCTCTATGAGTTGTATGCAGATATGACGATCCTCTGATGCCTTCTATTTGATGCCTTTTTAATTCGAATACGTAGAGTATCTATGTAGTCGAACTTGCAAAAGTGAAACCCCCGCGCGCGGGCGTTGACACCGAAGACCCCGCTTTGCGAGATCTGTTGGAAGCGAATAACGGATTACCATCAAAATATTACAGCCCCGCAGCCCATTCGATGCCGCCTTATAGCTAGCTGTGTCAGGCCTAGCACGCAGTTTCATCTTTTTCTCGAGAAAATTTCCCACCTGCAGATTCTCATTCAGCCCTTCCCCCGCGCAGACCGAATGTAAAATCATAAAATATCACTCGTTCAACGTCATTGCCTCATCTGCCGAGTGGTTAGTTCGTTCGCTTGCATGACTTTTTTTTTTTTTTTTTTCTTTTTTTTTTTCCTCCTTCGCGAAAAGCAAAGAAGCAAAACCCTGAAAATGCGCAAATACGTAGGCGTTGCAGGAGCTGAGAAGGGCCCCTGGCCTACGGGCCCGGTTGATTGGTCGGTTACGCTTTGTTGTTACGTATTTGCCGCCTTTCCTTGCGGCTTCCTGGCGGTTCGGTTATGGGGCAATTGCACATGATGCTGCTGCAGAGCCGTTTTTTTGGGATAGGGTCTTTTGGGATAGGGTGCGTATCGTCTTCTGGGAGGAGGTGCGTATCTGGGGTTCTCTGACATTGCGTGAGATCCGTGGAGGCATTGGGGACGGGCGGTGTCTGAATTACGCGATCCACCGGCATCTAGAAACAAGATGCTCTAATAGTTTGCGGCCACGGTGAACTTTTTCGTTTGTTTTTTTTTTTCTTTTCCTCTCTTCCATTCTGCAACCGGCCTAGAAAAGAGGCCGAGATCAGAAACTAGGAATTTCACCGCACGTCACGCGCGACTGGCCCGCGGAGGCTGGCTGTAAAAAAGAAAGAGAAAAAAATAACCAAAAAAATAACCAAAAAAAATAACCAAAAAAAAAAAAATTAAAAGAAAAATTAAGGTTTTGACGTATGCGGCACTCAGAAGCGTGAAAGTCTTCGGAGAAATATCGGACGTTGGTCGTGTTGCAGATAATTAGGTACATAAGTTGAGACCCCTTGTAAAGGACCCTTTTGTTTGCGAGAGATGATAATGGGGAATACTTACCCCGCAGATATGACAGAATACCTGCTTCTAAAGCTCCTGCCGCTTGTCTGCTACACACCACCGCATCATGGAAATGATGCGCTCGGGGGGTGGGGGCGGAATGGAGAGGGA
>JABYPW010000216.1:0-32528 GCA_016880775.1 Phymatotrichopsis omnivora | reverse complement strand
AAAGATTAGCAATGTATGAGCAACGGATCGCCATGACCTCTGACGTGTCATGTCCTCTCGCGATGACTGGCTCGATCGGTCAGGCCGCCCGTTCCACAAGGGTGACTAAGTCCTTGCGCGACGTGCCAATGTTCCGATCACATGTTCCGGATGGGTATTGTGGCTAGTTTGTCAGACTGCGCCACTGCACCAGAGCCGTACTTATGTAAGTCCAATAAGGCAGAGCCACACGAGTCAGGCAGGGCCTGGTAGCTGTGATGGGTATAACACTTACTGGGTGCATTCTAGGTACTAGTCTATCATCGCGCAAGTCCGTGGTACCTTGGAACTGTAACACAACCTCTGGAAGACCCTCTACGAAACAAACAGCGACGTCCTCCCAGCCCTCCTCAACCCACTCTTGAAACACGGGGTCCACTAAGCAAGCTTCAAAAGAACCTTAGGAATAGCCATCCCCAAACCTAAGAAGAAAAGCTACGCAGACCTAAATGTATGCCGATGCATATTCCTCATCGACACACTGGCCAAAATCCTGGAAAAAGTAGTGGCAACTCAGTTAAGCCAGCACGTAATCGACAATAACATGATAACCAAAAACCAGTATAGAACCCTACCAGGACAATCGACTATAGACGCAGTGAATGCCCTAAAACACAACATCAGGGATGCCAAAAACAGAGGAAAAAAGGTCTCCCTTCTCTTCATGGACATTGAAAAAGGCTTTGACAGAGTCAACATCCCAAAGCTACTGGAAATTCTCGACGCAAATGGTATACCTAAGTACATCCAGCACTGGGTAGCATCCTTCCTAGCCAAAAGACAACTAGCATTCCTAGACCGAGGTACCAGATCGATGTACTGATTGATCAGAACAGGAGTCCCACAAGGATCTCCTATCTCCCCCCTCCTCTTCAACATATATATAGCAGAACTAACTAGAGACAGTGGGGTAGTAAAACTATACATGTACGTAGATGATTTGTGCATAATAGCAGAAGGAGATAGCTATGAGGAAAACGTGGAAAAACTGGAAAGATACTGTGGAAATGAGCTATAGAGCTCACTGGACCACCTAAAGCTATCACTATCTGAGGGAAAAATGGAGCTCCAGCACGTCAGCCTAGGAAGCTAAGATAACAAGCCTACCATTACCATATAGGGGGACATCTTCAAACACCAGGAAAAGTCCGATACCTCAGAATCATCCTTGACTAGAAAGAAGAAGTACTTCCACATTGCCAACACCGAACCCAGTGCACCCAGGTAGCCATGGCAAGAATCGCAAGGCTCTCAACAGGAGGGAAAGGCTTCAACCCGGTAATGTCGATTAAACTAGTCAAGGTAGTAGTTCTCCCCTCTCTGCTCTATGGAATGGACACCTTCCACCCCTACAATATTACAGAAAAAGCCCTGAGAACCCTGGATACCACTGTAGTGGCGGCCACAAAGTGGGCGTGCGGCATGCTTAGAAGCATAGGAAACAAAAAAGCTCTCTTAGAAGCAAGGATCTGGCTGGCCATACTCTAAATCCAATGGTACTAGTCAAACTACGCTGCCAGGCTGCTGACTATAGGCCCAGACCACCCTAATTACCACAGACTACCCCTGATGCCAGAAAGAAACAAGAACAGGCCAAAATCCCCAAAGTCCCTGACCTGGAAAGTAGAACCAGAGGGACAATACTCGAGAAAGCGTATACTCCAGCTAGACGTAATAATCAACACCATCAGAGAAGACCTCAGAACGAATACCCTATCGAGATACCAGCTCCCTCTACCCGTCAGACCCTAGCCTATCTCAGCAGTAGGGAAACCCCATGTATACCCTTTCCTGGAGAGTAAAGAGAAGGCTATAGCTGAGTACCCTAAAGTCCACCTGGCTAACCAGCTCACCCTATACATAGATACCTCCTAAGTAGGAAAAAACAGCCAAGTAGGCAATACAGTAGTAGCGTACCTAAACAGAAAACAGATAGGCAGAAAGTCAAAAACCCTAGGAAGTGGAGTACATGTGTTCGATGGCGAACTAGATGCAATCCTGGAAGCCCTTATCCTTGCTACAAAGCTAAAGGGAAAGAAAGACTTCAAGACCATCAAAATATACACCGACAGCTAGGCAGCAATCATAGTAGCTGCAAACCCATACCCGAGTCCTACACAGTACATCGTAGCAAAAATCTTCAAGGTGAACCGAAACCTCCTGACCCTGAATGTCTAGACCTTGCTAGCCTGGGTCCTGGTGCACAAAGGCATAGAAGGAAATGAAAAAGTAGATCAGATCGCCAAAGCCAAATCCATGAAGCCCGAGGCAAGACATGAAAAAGGAGCAAACAAGCACAAGAAAAAAGTCGTTACCAGAAGCCTCATCCAGTCCAAAACCAAGAAAAGGCTCTGGAGCCTGTTCGAAGAATATGCCAGGAAACTGATCCCGAAGAAGGATAACCCCTATACCACCCTGGACAAGTACATGGCAGCCAGAGCCTTTCAGTTTTGCACTGGTCGCGCATACGTCCCCAACCTCCACTACTACAATTGAGAACAGAACATTTGTATCTACGGCGAATGATAAAGTATCGAACACTACCTCATTCAGTGCAAATACCTGACCCCGTGGTGGCCCCTCATCAAAGGATGCTCCCTCAATCACCTACTCTACAAGAACTCGGGACTTTAGACCAAGCTCATGGAAAAAGGACTCGGTAAACCTCCCAGACCGGAACCTGACCCCCCAATAGTAGTGATAGCTGTAAGAGGAGGAACGAGACCAGCGTAGGGAATGGAGGATGCGAGAGGTTTCTTTCCTATCTAATCTTGCTCTTTTTCTTCCTTTTTCCTTTTCTTCTTTCCTTTCTTTTTCCCTTTCTCTTTCTTTTTTCTTTTTTCTTTCTGTTTCTTCTCTTCTCACTTTTTGGCATGAGTCGGTAGAGGATTATCCTGTTTTCTCCAGTTATGTTCTTGCTTTCAATTAAGTGTAAATGCCCTGCTGGAGGAAATTGGGATGTAAAATAACGGTAATGGGAAAATCATATAAGTCGCTTCATGTTCTTCAGGCTTCTCACGAATCTTGACCCCCCCCCCACCTCGGGGTAAAGAACCTCCTCGCTTAGCAAGAATCTCCCTCACGATGATACCTGAGATACATCATCATCCCCTCTACAAAAAAGCTGCGACAGTGGTCATGCCCCCCCACAAGTGAACAACTAGACAGCGTGATACAGTGTCCTATAGGCCACAAATGGTAGTCACTGTTGATGGGTTTTAGTGCCACTCACCCTATTCGCAACCGTACTGTATACTATGTAGACAGTTGTTCATGATGTCTCGCCCCCCCACCTTTGCTTAGGATATGTCGGTGTCCTACCCCGCTTTCACATGCTTCCTGAGCAAGAAGCGACTGCAAAACTGCTCACGTCACTTAATGACCGAGTGCCCTGGGCACTTGCCCCATCAAACGCAATGCTCTCATCGCTAATAGGAGGGGTGCTCAGGCCCTCCAGAGTGTTCACACCCCACCCCCGACCGACGAAACTACGGATACGACCGTCACAAGCCTTAGGGAAAGGTTGCCAGCGGGAGCCGCGGAGGATTTCCTTTGTTCTTAGGGAGGGTAATGTATGGCAGCAGGTGTGGAGGAATTTTCTGTCTTTTGTAAGACGAGTAGCCAGAGTGGAGGATCATCCTGTACTCTCTAGTTATGCTTTTCTTGCTCTTGATTGAGTGTATAGTGCCCCACTATGGGGTATAGGATGTAAAATAACAAAAAAGGGAATAGAGATAAGTCACTTCATGTTCTTATAACACAATGGGAATACAAGTAAAGTCGCTTCATATTCTTTTCTTTCCTTCTCTCTTCAGTCTACAGACTAGCTATGAGGCTTAAGAATATATTCGTTCTTACTCTCGCACTTTCCTTCTCTTCTATCTTCAAACATAGGGAAGTGTATTTGTAGATCCAGACTTAGAACATGTTGAGATATCTGAGTTTACTCAGTAATATGTTTCTCTATTGAGTGGCACTTGCACTTTACCGAGCCTTTACTATATCTGAAGACACCTGCTGTAATACAGGGTAACGAGTCCTATCATCGATTATGTATATCCAATCTCATGTATGTTATGTTGTCAATACCTCACTTTGCTTAGTCAAAGCTCTATGGTAACAATACTTATCACATAGTTCTGTGGCTTAAGGGGTGATTATGGGTTCTGACATACCTTCTAGTTGACTTGGAACAATGTCTGTGCAAGTCCTAGTACCTAGGTAGACCACTTGGTACAGTTATCTGTAATACCATAGGCTTAATGAAGCCCTCTACTGTAGTATCTTTATCTCTAATATTGTAGGCTTAATAAAGCCCTCCTCAGCAGTATCTTTATCTCTAATACTATAGGCTTAATAAAGCCCACCTTAGCAGTATCTTCATCTCTAATATCATGGGTTTAACAAACCTCTCCTCAGTAGTATCTTCATCTCTAATACCTTAGGCTCAATGAAGCTATCCTTAGTGGTATATTCATCTCCAATACTGTGGGCTTAATAAAGCCCTACTTAGTATTATCTCCATCTTTAATAGTATACGCTTAACAAAGCCTACCTCAGTATTATCTTCATCTCTAATACTATAGGGTTAAGGAAGCCCTCCTTAGCAGTATATTTGTCTCTAATACTGTAGGCTTGATAAAGCCCACCTTAGCATTATCTTCATCTCTAATACTATGGGTATTACAAATACTGATTTTATATTGGCGTTACCTAAACTATAAAAGGGCCATACCTGATAGTCATATAAGGCTTACATGAGTTCGTATAGTATGGCATGGTATAATAGAGGCTTTGGCAAACTTGTTTAAAGTCAACCTAATAGTTATGGTATGATCAGCTATAGAGGCAATATACAAGTCTTATCGAAGATCAAATAGGAGGTTAAATCTATGATGATCGCAGGTTATCTTTACCAAGTCTTTGATTAGTGTTCAGCATAATCATACTACCTTAGAAGGAACCTAAAAGAGACACTTGCATGGAATTACTTCTATAAGGTTTAAATAATATCATTCCTTATATAACTAAATACATATACTGGTGTATTGAAGGAGCAGGATAATAGGGGGCTTGACAAAGCCTACCTTAAGTGGTATCTCTATCTTTTATGCTATAGGCTTACTGAGCCCTACCTTAGTGATATCTACTTTCTTGATACTATGGGCTTCACAAAGCCTATCTTAGCAGTATCTCTATCTCTAATACCATAGGCTTATAGAAGCCTACCTCAGTAGTATCTCTTTTCTTGATACTATGGGCTTCACAAAGCATATCTTAGCAGTATCTCCATCTCTGATACTATAGGCTTACTGAGGCCTACCTCAGCAGTATCTCTATCTCTAATACCATAGGCTTACTTAAGCCTACCTCAGTAGTATCTCAATCTCTGATACTATGGGCTTGCTGAAGCCCACCTTAGTGGAATCTCCTTTCTCGATACTGTAGGCTTCATGAAGCCTATCTTAGCAGTATTTGTATCTTCAATATCTTGGGCTTTACGAAGCCTATCTTAGTAGTATCTCCTTTCCCTATACTATAGGCTTCAAAAAGGCCACCTCAGTAGTATATTCATCTTCAATGCCATGGGCTATATAAAGCCCATCTCAGGGGTATCTCCTTTCCTAATGCTATAGGCTTACTGAAGCCTACCTCAGTGGTATCTGCTTTCTCAATACCATAGGCTTTACGAAGCCTATCTCAGTAGTATATTCTTTCCCAATACTATGGGCTTTATAAAGCCCACCTTAGTGGTATATTTATCTTTAATACTATTAGCTTGACGAAGCCTATTTTAGTAGTATCTCCTTTTCTAATACCATAGGCTTTATTAAGCCTACCTCAGCATATCTTCATAGTCGATACCATAGGCTTGACAAAGCCTATCTCAGCGGTATCACTATCCCTGATACTGTATGCTTACAAGAGCCTACCTTGGTAGTATCTCCTTTCTCGATACTATGAGCTTTATGAAGCCTACCTCAGCTATATCTCAGTCTTTGATACCATAGGCTTGATGAAGCCTACCTCAGTGGTATATTTGTCTCCAATACTATAGGCTTTACAAAGCTAACCTTAGCGCTATCTTCATCTCCGATACTATAGGCTTGCTGAAGCCTACCTCAGTGGTATCTTCATCTCCAATACCATAGGCTTACTGAAGCATACCTCAGTAGTGTATATGTCTCCAATACCATAGGCTTACCAAAGCCTACCTTAGTAGTATATTCATCTCCAATACTGTAAGCTTGCTGAAGCCCACCTTAGTAGTATCTTTATCTCTATATCTATAAGCCTAAATTAGGCTACCTCTATGATGAACTTATTATGATCAACAAAGCTCATCATAGGCATCACTGATCCTTATACTTAATAAAGTAAGATACAGGGTACTTATTATATTAGTTATCTTACCAAGGCTTATTAACTCTATCACTACCTCCTAGTGGTGACTAGCCTTATACAGGGAAACCCATACCTATTGTGTAGTGATATGCCTCTATTCTATTATCTTAGTTATCTTTATGATAGATTGAAGGACTAAGTTACATCAATGGTCTTTTAAAGACTAGAATGTACTTCTCAGCTATATAAGATGGGGAATATTATTCACTTGATGTTAATCAGGTGATATAGAGGGTAGTGTAGCTATTCATAGGTATATGACCACTTATATTATTTACTAAGATAAGTGGTTCCTTTATCTATCTAAGGTTAGAGAACTTATAATAGAGGAGTAATAATTCTCAAAATTGGATCTCATATAGAGATTAGTACACTATACACAATATTGAGGATTGCCTAGTTTGTGAGTTCCTGGTCCCCAGCCTTTGTCTCTTAGGTAATGGACCTCAAGGATGAAAAACTCTCAAGTCAGATCTTGGAAAGAGATTGGTACACTGTACATGACAAGGAGAATTACATTGTAGGCAAGTTATCTGATCTTTAGCTTATGTCTCTAAACTGATTTAAGATGTTGGGTAGGATAGCTAACTAGCATGTGGAATTTATGGAGAGGTTCCTGTAATAATAGGCTTAATAAAGCCCTCCTCAGCAGTATCTTTATCTCCAATACCATGGGCTTAATGAAGCCCTCCTTATGGGTATCTTCATCTATAATACCATAGGCTTAATGAAGCCCTCCTCAGTACTATATTCATCTTTAATACTATAGGCTTGATAAAGCCTACCTTAGTAGTATATTTATCTCTAATACTATAGGCTTAATAAAGCCCTCCTTAGCAGTATCTTTATCTCTGATACTGTAGGCTTAATAAAGCCCTCCTCAGTAGTATCCTTATCTCTGATACCATGGGCTTGATGAAGCCCTCCTTAGTGGTATCCTTGTCTCAGATACTATAGGATTAATAAAGCCCTCCTATGCGATATCTTCATCTCCAATACTGTAGGCTTAACAAAGCCCTCCTTAGCAGTATCTTTATCTCTGATATTATAGGCTTAGCAAAGCCTTGCTCAGTAGTATCTTCATCTCTATTACTATATACCTAACTCAGGCTACCTCTATGATATCTTTATTATCATCAATGAAGCTCATCATAGGCATTACTGATCCTGATGCATAATGAAGCAAGATATAGGCTACTTATTATATTTGTTATCTTACCAAGGCCTATTACCTCTGTCACTACCTTCTAGTAGTGACCAGCTTTGTATAGGGAAAACTATACCTATTGAATAGTGATTTGCCTCTCTTCTATTATCTTAGTTATCTTCATAATAGATTGAAGGAATAAGTTATATCAATAGTGTTCTAAAAACCAGAATATAGTTCTTACATATATAAGGGGGAACAGTGTTTGCTTTGATATTAATCAGTTGATCTAGATAGTGGTGTAGCCATTCATAGGTATATAACCACTATATCATTTGTTAAGATAAGTAGTTCCTTAAACTATGTAAGACCAGGAAACTTGTCTTAGAGGAGTAACAATTCTCAAATTTAGACCTCAGATAGAGATTAGTACACAGTATACAATAATGAGGATTATCTAGTTTATGAGTTACCTGATTCCTAGCCTTTGTCTCTTAGGTAATGTACCTTAAAGAGTAATAACTCTCAAGTTATATCTCAGATAGAGATTGGTACACTATACATGACAATGAGAATTACCTTGTAGGCAAGTTTTCTAATCTTCAGCTTATGTCTCTGAGCTAATTTAAGATATTGGGTAGAATACCTAACTAGCATGTGGAACTTATAGAGAGGTTCCTATAATACTAGGTCTCTACTATATCTAGTAGAGCTATAAGTGGAGGTCTTTTAGATAACCCCTTTAGGATCATAAATAAAATAAATTTCCCTACCCAACTCCTACCTCCCCCCCCCCCTTCCCCTTATACCTCCTTACTATTGTAGGACTAGGAATGATAGAAATAGCCTGCTAGTATAATGCTAAAACTATGCTCTATCTTATATTACTAGATAAACCTTTAACCTAGAGGAGTTCTATAAAGATGATGATGATAATTACTCATTTCAATTTAGTAACTACTCTACTTCTTCTATAGCTATATAGGCTACCTGCATTCAGTCAATGACTATTGTGTCGTACCTATTCTCTCCTAAATAAAATGAAAAAAGAAAAAGAAAAAGCTCAAAACCAATCCTCCTCGAAATACCTACATAAGCGAGTGACTAGTTATATGATAAAGAAAGAAGATTCTATCTCCTCTACTTAAAACTACTGTTACTAGTTCTAGGTGATAAGGGGACTTGTGGTGGTATATTAATACTGGTAGGAATGAATGACTAGTGTTAGCATGCCAGCATTGTAGCATTCGGTTCATTGGTTTATATTGGTTTATTTTTGCAGTCGACAATCCTGCAGGATTGGGAGCATACCATTTGCATAGTTTAGTTTAGTTTTTTTTAGATTACTAACTTGAGTTTACTAGTTTTAGTATTGTGAGGGGTGTTGAGGTTTTGCTGTGACAAGTGAGGTTGATGTAGTAGTTGGTGTTATCAATCCAGGGGGCCTAACTACCCCTCTGAGGAACTGTAAGAGCATTATATATAGGGGTATCACATGGTCAGAGGTTCGCTTAAGTAACATAGTACAACAGTACAACCCTATATCACAATATTACTAAGGATGCTAACTGTGTGTATCCACTTACCTGCTTACTTACACAGTCAGGTGTCAGACAAAGAATGTATGTCTTGATGATGTATCTCAGTTATGGCCACATGAGCAATGTTGTTATGAACACTAGTAGTGGTCACATTATTGGTACCTAGGATATTGTGCTATGATAGAGGTTACACTTAGATTGTTAACATATGAGTATACTGTCTCTACTCTTCACCATTGTGTTAAGTGCTCTAGAGATGATCCTCTATCACATAACCTTATGGTATGGTATAGCATAGTGTAGCTTTACCATTAGCCCTTACTAGGCATACAAAGTTATCCCTATAATGATCATGTGATTGGCTATCAACATGATATGACATTGGCCTAGTCAGCTATAAGGTCATGATCTGGTGATTGGACTCATATTGTGAGAGACTATCACAAATTGGGAGTGAGGCCTGAGAGTGTGGTAGGCGATTATAGTCAAATCAAGTACTAATCATATCCTGTCCTTTCAGGACTCTTCTACAGTTTTCAGTAATTAGGAATTAAGGGATGGTCTAGATTGTGAAAGGGTTATTTATGTTTCTATTTCATTTCTCATCTCTTTATCAGCTCAGGTGAAGGAAGTTATATTTAAGCGTATGTCTCTTCTACGTCTTTGTGTATTCCTTCCTTTCTTTTTTAGGATATAGCTACCTTGTCTTCTCTGCGATCACTATTGTGAAAGCCTTTGAGTTATCTTTGAGCCTTAAAGAATATATTTGTTCTTCTCTCTTCTATCCTAGAAGTCACCCTGTACTTATAAGGAAGATATCCTTTCAGTTGAGCTTTTATTTAGCTGAGATATCTGAGTCTACTCAGTAACATTTGTGAAGCATACCTGAGGTATCTTCACCGAGTTATATACGTACTACATAGGGTGATCCATCACAAATATCTTACTAGGCTATAGTTTACACAGTTAGAGAGGTCTGGGAGGTTCTGGAGCATCTGAGGTTATCTTCATATATTGCAAGACAGAAAAGACCAGCCCGATATATGGGCTAGCGAGGAGGTTCTTTACCCAAAGGTGGGACTGTTGAGATTCTTAAGAAGCCTAGAGTTCTATAAAGAGTTCCCTTTACCTTCTCTAATCAGAATATCTCACACTATATTTAAGATTACTCTATATCCCCTAATGCCTCTGCTAAGTAACTATAGGTACCTCTGAAGGATATGTCTATAAAACTTAATGATAGTATATATACTTTTCCCCCCTCCCCCTCTAGCCCCCATAGCTTATATTTTACCTACAGGTACTAGAACACCTCTCTACTATTCTAGGATCTAATACATATACCTAACAAGTAAAAGACTATCTTCTCCACTGTCTAAACACCTAGGTCTTAACTAATACTTCTATTATTATATAAACTTTTATCTGCATATTCACTAACCTTAGCTTTAACCTAATTGTAGTCTAAAGAGAGCTAGCAGAAGTTAAAGAAAAAGTAACAAGAATTGAGCATAAGTACTCTAACACTATAATATAGTACATTATTCCCCTGATATACCCCCTCCCTATAACCTATAAACTTAGTCTAGCTCTTCTCCTACCTAGCTTAACAACTGATCCCCATAATCAAATACAAATACCAAAAATAAAAATAGTAAGAAAGATAAAGGAAGAAAGAAGGAAAAAAGCTATACTAAGGCTACTAGATCTAGAACTACCCCTGCTCTCCCCTAGAAGAAACCTACCTATAGAACTAGTACTATTTCTTTATAGTAAAGCACAACCTAGGCCTAATTAAAGACTCAATAGTAAAAGCCTTCTAGCTCCCTCATAATCTTGTAAAGATTATCTCTCCCCTCCTTTTCAATATCTACATCAAGCTACTTTAAAACTAACTAAACCCTAATAATATAGGATCCTTTATTAATAACTTTACGCTTATAGTTTACTATAGGGACAAATGAATAAACAGGAACCTCCTAAAGGAAATATACTCTAATACTAAGGGTATTACCTTAGTGTTATAAACACAGGCAGTGGTCATCTAAAAGATACCTGGCCTACACTATGATAGAGGTTATGCTTAAATTATCAATATATGAGTATGCTATCTCTATTCCTTCACCATTGTATTAAGTACTCTGGAGATAATCCTCTATCACATGACCTCATAACATAGCATGGCATGCTATGGCTTTGCTATTAGCCCTGATTAAGCATAGGAAGTTAGCCCTATAGTTAATATATGATTGGCTATTGGCATAATGTAATATTGGCCTAGTCAGCTATAAGGTCATAATCAGGTGATCAGACTCATATTACAAGAGACTAGTACTAAATGGGAGTAAGGCCTATGAGAGTGTTAGGTGATCATAGTTAAATTGAGCACTAATTATATCCTATCCTATTTGGACTCTTCCACAGGTTTCAGTGATTAGGAATCAAAGAATGGTCTAGATTGTGAATTGGTTCTTTGGGTTTCCATTTTATTTATCATCTCTTTATCATCTTAAGTTAAGGAAGTTATATTTAAGCACACATCTTTTGTTGGTCTTTGTCTTTTCCTTCCTTCCTTCTTCAGTACATAGATACCTTTTCTTCTCTGTGATCACTACTGTGAAAGCCTTCGAGTTATCTTTGAGCCTTAAAGAATATATTCGTCCTTCTCTCTTCACTTGAAGTCTGCCCTAAACTCATAGGAAAGATATTTTTTAGTTGAGCTTTCATTTAGCCAAGATATATAAGTTTATTCAGTAACATTTATGAAGTGTGCCTAAGGTATCTTTAGTGAGACATATATGTTCATATAGGGTGATCCATCACACTTAGGGATCAATATATACTTCTCCCTCTCAAAAACAACTGTTATGAACTAGCTTATAACTAATGAAAAGCTAGATACTACTAACCTCGTCTAAATTAATAACACCTTAGTATAACATTCTAAAATTATTATATAGCTAGGTTACTATACAGATAGAAATAAACCCCTTACGAAAATTTACTGGTCTATATCTCTAAAGGTATCTAAGTATTCTAACTCTTTATAAAGGATTTAAACTCCTGAAAAGGTCTTATATTATATAGTAGAAGAAAGATAGCTATAGCCCTAATCATCCTATAGATAACCTATAGAGTAACTGTGATAGATTACCCTATATAAACATATAAGACTTGGTAAAGATACCTCAGGCACACTTTGCAAACATTACTGAGTAAACTCAGATATCTTAGCTAAATGAAAGCTCAACTGGAAGGATATCTTTCCTACAAGTTTAGGGCAGCTTCTAGTATAGAAGAAAGAAGAATGAATATATTTTATAAGGCTCAAAGACAACTCAGAGGCTTTTACAATGGTGATCGTAGAGAAGATAAGGTAGTTATGTGCTAAAGAATAAAGGAAGGAAAAGACAGAGACTCAGAAAAGATGTACACTTAAATACCACTTCCTTTACCTAAGCTGATAAAGAGATGATAAATAAAATAGAAACATAGAGAACCATTCCACATTCTAGACCATCCTTGGATTCCTAATTACCAAAACCTGTGGAAGAGTACAGAAAGGATAGGATGCAATTAGTACTTGATTTAACTATGATTGCCTATCCTTCTTGGGCCTTACTCCTGATTAGGACTACTCTCTTGCAATATGAGTTTGATTACCTGATCATAACCTCATAGCTTACTAGGCCAATATTACGTCATGCCAATAGCTGATCATGTAGTAACTGTGGGGCTAACTTCCTACACTAAGTCAGAGCTAACGGCAAAGCCACACCATACCATACCATGTCACAAGGTCATGGGACAGAGGATCATCTCCAGAGTGCTTAACACAATAGTTAAAGAATAGAGATAGCATACTTACATCTTGATATTCTAAGTGTAATATCTATCATAGCGCATTGTCTAGGTACCCATAATGGAACCACTACCGATGTTCATAACAGTAATTATGTTACAAACACTGATTTTATAGTGGTGTTACCTAAACTATAAAAGGGCTATACCTGATGGTTGTATAAGGCTTACATGAGTTTATATAGAATGGCATAGCATAATAGAGGCCTTGACGAACTCGTTTAAAGCTAACCTAATAGTTATGGCATGATCAGTTATATAGGCAATATACAAGTCTTATCGAAGATAGAATATCAGGTTAAACCTATGATAATCACAGGTAATCTTTACCAAGTCTATGATCAGTGTTTAGTATAATCGTATTACCTTAGAAGGAACCTAAAAGGGATACTTATATGAAGTTGCTTCTATAAGGTTCGAACAATGTTATTCCTTATCTAACAGGATGTATATACTGGTGTATTTAAGGAGGATGATAAGAGAAGGCTTCACAAAGCCTACCTCAGCATGACCTCCTTTGGAGATACTGTAGGCTTGTCTAAGCCCACCTCAGTGGTATCTTCATCTTTGATACCGGAGGCTTCACAAAGCCTTCCTCAGTGGTATCTCCTTCCTCAATACTAATGGGCTTGTCGATCTGGTAGCTTGGGACAGCAGTGAAGGTCTCGTTCTGCAGAACGTGATCCTGAAGGTGAAGACTGTGTACCACATACACCTGTGTGTAGTCCCAGGTTCAACTCCGGTGTAAGTAGACTTATGTATTACCCTCCTGGAAATCATAATGGTCTTAAGACTACAGTAATTATAATTGTACTACTAGTGGTGATGTCGTGAGCTCTGTATTTTACCGTGGGAATTTCTTAGTATATGCTATGTACTTCTGATTTTCCTCGGTTATAAGATTCTGCTATATTCTGCCAGGTTTTCCTCTGATACTGTAGGCTTGCCTAAGCCTACCTTAGCAGTATCTTCATCTCCGATACTGTAGGCTTGCCCAAGCCTACCTTAGTGGTATCTTCGTCTCCGATACTGTGGGCTTACCTAAGCCTACCTCAACGGTATCTTCGTCTCTGATACCGTGGGCTTGCATAAGCCTACCTTAGCGGTATCTTCATCTCTAATACCATGGGCTTACCTAAGCCTACCTTAGTGGTATCTTCGTCTCCGATACCATGGGCTTACCTAAGCCTACCTCAGCAGTATATTCATCTCTGATACCATGGGCTTGCCTAAGCATACCTCAGCAGTATCTTTGTCTCCGATACCGTAGACTTGCCTAAGCCTACCTCAGTAGTATATTCATCTCTGATACTATGGGCTTGCCAAAGCCTACCTTAGCGGTATCTTTGTCTCTATCCCTATGGGCCTAACTTAGGCTACCTCTATGATGACCTTCTTATGATTAATAAAGTTCATCATTGGCATCACTGATCCTCATACTTAACGAAGCAAGATATGGGCTACTTATTATATTCGGTGTCTTACCCAGGCTTGTTAACTCTGTTACCACCCCCTGGTGGGGGCGACTGGCCTAGTGTGGGGAAACCTATACCTATTGCACAGTGATTTCCATCTCTCCTATTATCTTAGTTATCTTGATGATGGATTGACGGACTGAGTTACGTCGACGGTCTTCTAAAGACTGGAACGTACTTCTCAGCTATATAAGAAGGGGAATGGTGTTCTCTTGATGTTGATCAGGTGATCCAGAGGGTGGCGCAGCTGTTCATAGGTATATAACCACTCCCATCGTTTATTAAGATAAGTAGTTCCTTCATCTATCTGAGGTCAGAGAACTTGTATTAGAGGAGTTACAATTCTCAAAGTTGGATCTTGGATAGAGATTGGTACACTGTACACGATATTGAGAGTTGCCTAGTTTACAAGTTCCTGATCCCCAGCCTTTATCTCTTAGGTAATGGACCTTAAGAAGCAATCACTCTCAGGTTAGATCTCAGATAGAGATTGGTACACTGTACACAACAAGGAGAATTGCCTTGTGGACAAGTTACCTGATCTTCAGCTCATGTCTCTAAGTTGATTTGAGATGTTGGGTAGGATAGCCAACTAGCATGTGGAACTCATGGAGAGGTTCCCGTAACAAATTATGTTCTTCCTATCTACTACTATAATATAACTTATAGAAGTATATTCTATAAGCTAGCTATATAGATCATAGGATACTTGACTACTACTAACACTTTATAAGCCCTAGCCCTTATAAAGCTTTTGTACCTCTAGGAATAGCTTATCTATCTCTAATAATGGGAAGTACTATAACTAGTAACTATAAAGGGTTTCTACCTGGTCAAATAACCCTTTCCCCTAAAGTTTCCCCTTACCTAAAAGTCATAAGACCCTGATATAATACATAAGCTCATTATGTCCCTTAGTCTCTTAGTTACTATACTTTCCACTTCCCTCCCTAGTCTCTATTCATTATATAGAGTTCTAAAATATTTTAATAATTAGACACCTCTCATAGATAAATCTCCCCTAGGATTAGCTTCTCCTCCTTCTACTTTTCTTTATTCTTCCAATATTAACCCTGTTTTAGATAGATTTTATGTAGGGGAACCTGTCCCTGTCTTTGATTTCTTAGTTTAGCTGATTTGCTTGTTTGTTTTTATACTACTTTTCTTTTCAGAGGAGATATATTTCTAGGATACCTTAGTTAGTATATCTATATATAGATATTCTTTTTAGAAGGCCCCTTTAGGGCCTTAAAGGATAAAATGAGCTACTTGACTTCCTTTTTTGATCACTTGCCATATAGATAGTATTACAGGAACCTCTATATGAGTTCTATATGCCAGTTGGCTATCCTACCTAACATCTCAAATCTGCTCCAAGACATGAGCTGAAGATCAGATAACTTGCCCACATGGTAATTCTACTTATTATGTACAGTGTACTAATCTCTATCTAAGATCTAACTTGAGAGTTATTACTCCTTGAGGTCTATTACCTAAGAGACAAAGGCTGGGGATCAGGAACTCACAAACTAAGTAATCCTCAATATCATATACAGTATTCTAATCTCTTTCTAAGATCCAACTTTTATAATTGTTACTCCTCTAATACAAGTTCTCTGACCTCAGATAAATGAAGGAACCACTTATCTTAATAAATAAAGGTAGTGGTTATATATATATGAACAGCTGTACCACCCTCTAGATTACCTGATTAACATCAAGTGAATATCGTTCCCCTTCTTATATAGCTGAGAAGTACATTCTAGTCTTTAGAAGACCATTGACATAACTCAGTCCTTCAATATATCATAAAGATAACTAAGATAATAGAAGAAAGGTAAATTACTGTATAATAGGTATAGGTTTCCCCGCATAAGGTGAGCTACCACTAGGAGGTAGTTGTTAATGGTGCATTTGTTAGGAGGTAAAAATGGCTCGGTAAAGTCCTCACAGGCACGAAGCTATAAGTGATACTAATTGAACTCAGATATCTTAACTTATTCTTCTCAACTGAATAAGAACTTTCTTATATCTACTTAGAGATGGAACAGAAGTAACAAAGTTACAAAGATAAGGTAAATATATTCTTAAGACTCAAAGCTAGTCTTGAAGCTAAAGAAGAAAGGAAGGAAAAGACAAAGAACATTGAAACTCTTATCCCATTTAAACTAAATACACTTTTCCTCCAGTGGGGTGTCTTTTACACTAACTTAATAGGATGGCCTAAAGACAAAGAACATCGAAACTCTATTCCCATTAAAGCTAAAAAGCTATCTACACTCTTCCTATCGTAGGGTAGCTTTTACACAAACTTAATACGATAGCCTAGCTATAAAAAGAGGAAATAAAACAAGTGATATGGCTAGAAACACAAGAAATCCTCTACTCCTACCATTCACATTACCCTTGAAATAAAAGAAATCCTCCGCTTCCCCTGACTGTAAACCTGACCAATAGATACAATAATAGGCTTATAAGAAAACGGTGTCTGAACACTGTTACCCAAAGACTACAAGGTCCAATCACTGAATTACCCCCCTCAGAGCTACCATTCAAATCGTCTGATCACTTATCATAAAGAAGGAAAAGGTCGCCCGATGCGACTGTGAGAAAGAGGGGTCAGATGCCACTGCATCCTCTGTTTGCTGGATGTAACACTCCAGAAGGCCTGAACACCTCTCCTATGAGCTCTGAGAGTGTTGCGATGGTGGCAGTTAGCTTGCTTAAGTGATATGGTATAGTAGTATGATCCTATACTGCAATGTCTCTTAAAGTGGGGTCGACCCTGGGTACCCACTCCACCTACATGCTTAACACAGTCAGGCCTTAGACAATCACTGGAAGGGACAATGATGTATCTTAGGTATCATCACAAGGGAAGTGCCTTACTAAGCTTTATTTTGCATAGTTAGAAAGGTATATAAACTCGAAAAAAGAGAGACTAGTCCGATGTATGGGCTTTGACAAGGAGGACCTTCACCTTAATGGAGGGGGGTTGTTGAGATTCTTGAGGAGCCTGAAAGACAAAGAATATTGAAGCTCTTTTCTTTTGGTCACACTCTCTAGCAGGTAACACTATTTGCAAACTTAATCGAATGGCTTAACTAAGAGAGGGAGCGATACATCACTAAGCACTGTCAGGGTAACCCTTTATATAGCTATTATGGTCATCAGTCGCATTCGCTTACAAGGACTGAACCAGTAATTAGGCAACCTTACATGGTCAGGGAAAACTCTCTTATACTACAAAACCCTTAACCAATTAGAAATTCATGGTATAGAAGAGGGCAAGTGGGATTTGAACCTATAACATTGCACATTACCGCACAATAACACCAGGATAGCCATACTACTAGACCATCCTCACCCAAAGATAAAGCACATTGAAACTCTATTCCCATTAAGCTAAAAAGCTATCTACACTCTTCCTATAGTAGGGTGACTTTTCTATAAACTTAATTGAATAGTCTAGCTATGAAAAGAGGAAATAAAAAGAGTAACATAGCTAAAAACAAAGAAAATCCTCTGCTCCTGCCTTTCACATTACCCTTTAAATAAAAGAAATCCTCTGCTTCCCCTGACTATAAAACCCAACTGATAGACATGATAATAGGCTTGAAGAAATTGGTGTCTGAACACTGTTATCTGAAAACTAGAAGGTTAAATCGCTGATTACCCTCCTCAGAACTACCGTTTGAATCGTCTGATCACTTATTGTAAATAAGGAGAAGGTTGCCCAATACGACTGTGAGAAAGATGGGTCGGACACTGCTGCATCCTCAGTTCACTGGATACAACACTCTGGAAGGCCTGAACACCTCTCCTAGGAGCTCTGAGAGTGTCGCGATGGTAGTGGTCGGCTTCCTTAAGTGATATAGTATAGTAGTACAATCATATACTGCAATATCTCTTAAAGCGAGGTCGACCCTAGGTGCCTGCTCTACCCAATGACTTAACACAGTCAGGCCTTAAATGATTACTAGAAGGGATGATGATGTATCTTAGGTATCATCACAAGAGAACTGTCTTGCTAAGCTTTGTTTTGCATAGTCAGAAAGGTGTGTAAACTCAAAAAAAAGAGAGACTAGTCCGATGTATGCGCTTTGATGAGGAGGACCTTCACCCCAAGGTAGGGGGGTTGTCGAGATTCTATAGGAGTCTAAAGATAAAGACCATTGAAACTCTTATCCCATTAAAGCTAAAAAGCTATCTACACTCTTCCCATAGTAGGGTGGCTATACTATGAACCTAATCGAATGGCCTAGCTATGAAAAGAGGAAATAAAACAAGCAACATAGCTTAAAACAAAGGAAATCCTATGCTCCTGCCTTTCACATTACCTTTTGAACAAAAGAAATAGTCCACTTCCTGTAACTGTAAAACCTGACCGACAGACGGGATAATAGGCTTGAAGTACTCAGTGTCTAAGCACTATTACCTGAGGACCGTAAGGTTAAATCGCTGATTACCCTCCTTAGGACTACCGTTCGAATTGCCCAATCACTTAACTCGAAAGAAAGGAAAAAGCTGCCTAATACAATGATAGGAAAGAGGGGTCAGATGCCACTGTATCATCGGTTTATTGAATATGACACTCTGGGGGGCCTAGGTACCCCTCCTAGGAGATCTGAGAGTGTTGTAGTGGTGGTGGTCAGCTCGCTTAAGTGATATAGTATAGTAGTATGATCCTATACTGCAATGTCAATTAAAGTGGGGTTAACCTTGGGTGCCTACTCCACCTACTCACTTAACATGGTCAGTTCTTATGTAGTCATTTAAAGGGGGATAACGATATATCTCAGTAATCGTTATAAGAGAAGTGTATCACTAAGTTTCATTTTATATGGTCAGAAAGGTGTATGGATTCAATAAAGAGAGACCAGCCTGATGTGTGGGCTTTGACAAGGAGGACCTTCACCCTAAGGTGCAGGGGTTGCCGAGATTCTGGAGGAGCCTGAAGATAAAGAACATCGAAACTCTTTTCCTTTGGTTATAGTCTCTAGCAGGTAGTACTATTTGCAAACTTAATCGAATAGCCTAACTAAGAGAGGGAGCAATAAATTGCTAAGTGCCATCAGGGTAACCCTTCATATAGCAATACAAAGAACATATAAAATTATTTCCCACTTTTAACTTAAATACACTTTTCCTCTAGTAGGGCATCTTTGTGCACTAACTTAATAGTATAGACTAAGACAAAGATAAAGACAAAGAACATCAAAACTTATTTCCTATTAAGCTAAAAGCTATCTACACTCTTCCCATAGTAGGGCGACTTCGTCTACAAACTTAATCAAATAGTCTAGCTATGGAAAGAGGAAATAAAAGGAGTGACATAGCTATAAACAAAGGAAATCCACCACCTCTGCCACTCATATTACCCTTTAAACAAAAGAAATCCTCTGCTTCCCCCGACCATAAAACCTGACTGACAGATACGATAATAGGCTTAATAGAGATCGGTGTCCAAACACTGTTACCCAAAATCTGCAAGGTTGAATCGCTGATTACCCTCCTCAGAACTACCATTCAAATTGTCCAGTTACTTATCGTAAAGAAAAAGGAAAAGGTTGCCTGATGCGACTGAGAGAAAGAGGGGTTGGATGCTACTGTATCCTCAGTTCATAGGGTGCAACACTCCAGAAGGCCTGAACACCTCTCCTAGGAACTCTGAGAGTGTTGCAGTGGTAGTGATCAGCTTGTTTAAGTGACATACTATAGTAGTACAATCCTATACCGCAATGTCGCTTAAAGTGGGGCCAACTATGGGTGCCCGCTCCACCTGCTCACTTACACGGTCAGGCCTCATGCAGACATTTAGAGGGGACAATGATGTATCTCGGTTATTGTCACAAGAGAAGTATCTCACTAAGCTTTATTTTGTATGGTCAGAAAGGTGTGAAAGCTCAAGAAAAGAGAGACCAGCCTGATGTGCAGGCTTTGACGAGGAGGACATTTACCCAAAGGTAGGGGGGGTTATCGAGATTCTAGAGGAGCCTGAAAGACAAAGAACGTCGAAACTCTTTTCCCATTTTTTTAAATACACTTTTCCTCCAGCAGGGTATCTTTTTCACTAACTTAATAGGATGGACTAAGATAAAGAATGTCAAAACTCTTTTCCCATTGATTTATATACACTTTTCCTCTAGCAGGGCATCTTTTTTGCTAACTTAATAGGATGGACTAACTAGTGGAAAAGGAAGAAAAAGGAGCATCATGGCAAAGGAAAAGAAAAAGAAAAAAGAAAAAAGAAAAAGAGAAAAGAAAAGGAAAAAGAAAAAGGAAAGACAAAGAATGTCGAAACTCTATTCCCATTTTTTTTTTTAAGCTAAAAGCTATCTACACTCTTCCCATAGTAGGGTAGCTTTTACACTAACTTAATAGGATGGCCTAGCTATGATAAGAGGAAATAAACAGAGTGACATGGCTAAAACAAAAGAAATCTTCCACTCCTACCTTTCGCATTACCCTTAAAACAAAAGAACTCCTTGGCCTCCCCCTACCATACAGTCACTTATCATAGAAAAAGAAAAGGTCACCTGCTGTAACTGTGGTAAAGAGGGGTTAGATGCTGCTGTTTCCTTAGTAGATTTGGTTGCAATGCTCTGGGGGGCCTAGGAAAGCCTCCTAGGAGCTCTGAGAGCGTCGCAGGGTTGTTGCGCAGTCAGAGGTTTGCTAAGCGAGCCTGGAATGACAGTATGATCCTGTGTTGTAATATCCCTAAGGAGACTGATCGTGGGTGTCTACTTGCCTACTCGCTTAACACAGTTGGGCCTTTGGATATTCATTGAGAAGGACAATGATGTATCTCAGTTATCACCATGAGAGAAGTGTCTCGCTAAGCCATAGTTTGCACAGTCGGAAAGGTGTAGGATGTCTAGAGCATGTAAAAAGAGATCATTATATACTGCAAAACAGAGGAGACTAGCCTAGGTATAAGCCAGTGAGGAGGACCTTCACCCCAATGTAGGGGGGGTATTGAGATTCTGGAGGAGCCTGTAGACAAAGAATATCTAAACTTATTTCCCATTCTAATTTAAATACACTTTTCCTCCAGTGGGGTATCTTAGTGCACTAACTTAATAGCATAGACTAGCTAGTAGAAAAAGGAAGATAAAGGAGTATCATGGCTTAAAGAAGGAACAAGAAAGAAAAAAGGAAAAGAAAAAAGAAAAAAGAGAAGAGAAAAGGAAAAAAGAAAAGAAAGAAAGAAAAAGAAGAAACAGAAAAAAAAAGAAAAAGAAAAGACTCCTCCTTACCACCTCTGCCTCATGTTCATTTCAGTTCCTCCTCTTTTTTCTTGCTCTCCCTATTATGACCTTAGGGGGTGGCGGTGGTCCATTCCAGGGCGGGGGTCTGCCGAGACCTTTTTCGACAAGTTTTTTCTATAGGTCTATATCATCATACAGGATTTTTTCAATGGTAGCTTCCGACGGGATATCTTTTCAGGGGATCATCGGCAACTGGCATTTGAGGAGGTAGTGTTCGATATATTGTTTAGTTCTGCATAGACAAATGTTGTGTTCCCTGTCCCATGGTTTCAGGTTTGGGATGTATGCTTGGTTGGTTCTGAATTGGTACGCTCTTGTGGCTACGTATCGTAGAAGGGGGTTGTACTTGTTTATGGACAGGTTTTTCCTTCCTACAAAGATTTCTAGTGACCTCTTAACAGATTCCTTGACTCTTCATTTGATGGTGCTTCTCATGAGTAGGTGTTTGGAGCTTGCAGACCTTTTTAGTGTTGCTTGGGACACTTTTTTGGCTTCTGTGTTGGTAGTCTCATTTCCTCTGATGCCTTTGTATCCTGGTACCTAGTCCATATTTACTGCGATTTCCATCTCCTGGAGTTGGGTATTAGTTTGGAATATTTCTTTTGCTATATGCTGCATGTATGATGTAGACAAAGAATGTCAAAACTTATTTCCTATTCATTTCAATACACTTTATCCTCCAGCGGGGCATCTTTGTGTACTAACTAAATAGCATAGACTAGCTAGAAGAAAAGGAAGAAAAAAGAGCATCATAGTGTGAAAAAAAAGGAAAAAAAAGGAAGAAAGGAAAAAAGAAAAGGAAAAACGATAGAAAGAATGAAGAAAAAGAAGGAAAGAAAAGAGAAACAAAGCTACCGGTCCTCCCACTCCCTCTACTCCCTCCAGTCTAACTTTGGTCCTCCTCTTTATCTTACTCTCCCTATGATGACCTGGGGGGGCAGCGGTTATTACTTTCATGGTGGTGGTCTGCTGAGGCCTTTCTTGACAAGTTTCTTCTAGAGGTCCATGTCTTCATATAGGATTTCTCTTACTGTGGTCCCCATTAGGATGTCACTATGGGGGCTCATGGGTGATCAGCACTGGAGGAGGAAGTATTTGATAGACTATTATTTTCCATAGAGGCAGATGTTGTGGCTTCTATCCAACAGTATCAGGTTCGGTATATATGATTGTTTAGTTCAGAATTAGTATGCTCTTGTGGCTACGTATCTGGGAAGGTGGTTGTATTTGTTTGTTGCCAGGTTATTCCTCTCAGCAACCTCTTCCAGGGCTTTTTTGATAGATTCTTTGACTATTCTTTTGATGGTGCTTCTTGTGAGTGGCCTTTTAGAGCTTGTAGACTTTTTCAGGGGGGATTGGGATGCTTTCTTAGCTTCTTTGTTGGCGGTCTCGTTTCCTCGGATACCTTCATAGCCTGGTACCCAGTCCATATTTGCTGTGATCCCAGCTTCTTAGAGTTGGGCATTTATTTAGAAAATTTCCTTCATGACGTGCTGTATGTTGGATGGGTAGGGGTTTTGTGCTACTACCAGTACTGCCTGTGAGTAGCTTAAGATTATGAGCCTTTTGATGTTGGGGTATTTCTTTCTGAGGTTTTTGGTTATTTCAAACGCTAGTCTGATTCCTTCCAGTTCTCCGTCGAATACTTGGGATCCTACTCCTAAGCCTTTGGTGATTCTAAGAATTTCATTGCCGTCGAGGTATGTGACCAGGCCTATCCCTACTTAGTTCTTGTCCGAGACTTGTAAGGCATCTATGAAGATGGCTAAGTGGTCATTTTTGAAGGTTATAGGGAACGTGTCAAGCTGTTGTTTTTTCTCTTTGAATTTTATGAGATCTGGCTTTCCTCTAGTACTGATTAGCCATGTACTTGTTGGTGGGGCTATTTTGTGGTATGAGAATGGTTTTTCTCCTAGTTCGTCTTTTATGGTCCACAGCATTGCGTTGATTTATGGCATTCTTATCATTGACTAGGTGCTTGAGAAGGTTTTGCAGTTCCAGTTGGGGGTACACGGTGGCCTAGGGGCTTTGTGCAGTCTATCTGGTAGGTGTGGGAGCCTTTTGTAGTTGGGGTAGTCTTTTCCCAGAGCTGGCAGTCTCATGCTGTAGTTTACTTAGTACCTCTTAATTTCGATTTCTAGGGGCTTGAGTCCTACTTCCTGTAGCACTCCAACATTGTTTGCCATTCTAAACATTCTGTATGCCCATTTTGTTGCCTGTGCTAAACCTCTAAGCAAGACTTGTGTGGCCTTTTCTGTTATTCAGTTTAGGTGAAATGTGTCTGCTCCATAGTATAGCGAGGGGTACACTACTACTTTAGTCAACTTTTTTGCCATGTGCACACTGAGGCCTTTTGCTCCTGTTACCAATCTGCTGATTCTGTGTAGTGTGGCCTAGGCTTATCCTAGTCTATATTTGCAGTGTGCTACATATCCTTCGTTCCTGTGCAGGATCACTCCTAGGAATATGACCATGTCCCTGTGCGAAATCATGTCTCCTAGGATCTTGATTGTTGGTTGGTGTCCTTCTTCTGCTTATATGTGTTGCAGTTTAGTTTTTCCTAGGGATAGGGAGAGCAAGAGGTTGTCCAGTTTTTCCTTGAAAGTTCCATTCACAAATTCCTCTAAAATCCTACAGTTCTCCTCATAGCTCTCACTAGTACAAAGGAAACATATGTCGTCTACATAGATGTAAATCCTCACTTATGCCCCGCTATCCCTTGTCAGTTCTGCAATATATGTATTAAACAGGAGGGGGGAGATGGGTGATCCTTCTGGTACTCCAGGGTTGATTTTTGTCGAGTCTAATTTAGTTCCTTTGTCGCTGAACACTAGTTTCCTTTGGCTCAGGAAGGACCACATCCACCTGACTATGTACTCTAGTGTGTTGCCTTTTCTTAGGATATTCAGTAGTTTTTCTTCGTTAACTCAGTTGAATCGTTTTTCTATGTCAACAAAGAGTATCATTGCCTTTTTTCTAAGATTTTGGTCCTATCTGGTGTTATGTTTTAGGGCGTTGATGGTATCTGTAACCTATCTTCCTACCAGGGCTCTGTACTAGTTTTTAGTTATCATGCTATTTTCGATGGCATGTGGGGAGAGCCTGACTGTGACTACTTTTTCCAGTATTTTACCTATGGTGTTAATGAGGAAGATGCATCTATAGCTGTTGGGGTTGTTGTATGAGTCCTTTTCAGGTTGTACTAGGGCTATTCCTAATGTGTCCTTGAATTGTTCGGGGTGCACTCCATGTTGCATGAGGGGTTAGATGATCTGGATGACGGTGTAGGGCACGTTTTCTATCAGGTATTTCCAGAGGGTGTACCCTATTTGGTCTGGGCCAGGTGCGGTTGTGTGGAGCATCTTTCTTATGACGTATTTTAGTTCTTCTTCCGATATTGTTTCTTCTGTGAGCTTTTCCACTGTGGGCGGTGGTGGACACAGATCCTCAGTATTCAGGAAGAAGTGTTCAATGAGTGCTTGTGCCTTTTTATTTAGGCTTGTTGCTTTGTTGATAGGGGGGCGGGGGATGTCTCAGGCTAGTCTGGTGTACTTGAGCGCTGTCCACAGGTCTTTGTTATTGACTTCGCTTAGGAATTTGTTCCAGTGTTCTTTTTTGGCTTCGAATACCTTGTGCCTAAAGGCCCTTTTTGCCTCTTGGTATTCTTTGTTGTCTGCTTCTCTTCTCTTTTTCCCTAGCTGGTTTCTCAACTGGCTTAGCTCCTTATTCCACCAGAGTTTACTTTTAGGGAGTATAGTGATAGTGGGAAGGGTGTCTTTGGACTTGATTTTTTCCAGTAGGTCTTCGATTGTATTCTTTGTCCATTTGTCTATGTTTGTTTTGTCGAAGGGTGGGGCTGTCCAGTTCTTGATATTTTCTTCAAATTGCTCCCAGTTAGCTTTTTTGAAGTTGTATCTAGTGGTCTTTTGGTATCTACCCTGGTTGTTGCTGAGTGTGATCGCTATTACTTCGTGGTCACTAGCAGTCTGTACTGTGTCCACTGCTATTTATCAGTTGGTTCTCCATGTTACCAGTTTGGGGGATAGGAAGGCTAGGTCAATCATAGTATTCTATTATTTGTGTTATCCTATTCTGGTGGGGGCGTCCAGTTCATTTAGTAGTTGGAAAAGGTTTTCTGTTGCTTTGTTTGCTAGGGGTTTAGCTCTTTTCACCTCGTCTTCTGTACAGCTGTCCCACCATGGGTGGTGTAGATTGATGTCTCCTAGGATGATTTTGTTATTTAGTGTGAATATTCTGTCCCAGGGGAACTGTTCTGAGTTGCGGTCTAGTGGTTAGTATATGTTCATTATGTTGATGTGCTCTTTGCTGTTCGTGTACAACCTCATAGTCAGGATGTCCCCTTCCATGCTCAATTGGGGAAAGGTCTTATTTTTCCATCCACTTATATGTAGGTTGCTACTCTGGACCTTGTTGTGTTACAGGGGTAGAAGTGAATGTATCCTTGGTACATTACAGGGGTGTTGCTGAAAGTCGGTGGTTCTTAAATGGCTATTACGTTTGCTTTGTTTTCCTTTATAGCTTGCATTAAAGAGTAGAAATTTGCTTGCAATCTCAGACAGTTGTATTGTAGGATTTTAAGGATTAGATGTGGGCCTAAGTCCTACTATATAGGCTTGTTTAAGTTCACATATCTTGTTCTTAAAATCGATACTTGTCTATGACTATTGCTTTCAAACACTGTCATGATAATTTTTCCTCTTCGGAACCTGGATAAGGTTTAGTGCACAGTACACAAAGAAGAATAACTCTTAAGATGTCCACACCCTACTCCACCCCTCTCTCCTCCTTTAACCCTGCCCACTCCCACCACCCCCCCCCCTTGCCACATGAATAAAGAGCAGTCGATCTCGCACATCTCCTGCATCATACCGCAGAACACGGAATCGTAGAAACGCTCCTCAAAAAAGAGGAAACAACCCTTATAGGGGAAACACAACTGCAGGTATACTGCAAAGCACTACTAGTAGAATTCCTAACCCAAACTCTACCAAAGATAACCCAAACCCTAGGGGCTTTGGTAGACCAGTCGAATGCCCAAGGTAAAGCTATCGCCAACCTGCTCGAAGGTCATAATACACAACGCGAATGCATCGCCACTCTCAATGACAACTTAAGTGAGATCTGCTAAACTTTGTGCTCCGAAACATCTAACAACACTCTTGAGGAATCCCTCAAGAAAATCGAAAAAGCGAATAAGGAGACCTCTAAAAAGGTCAAGAAGATTGCAAAACCGAATATCGCCTAAAGTGTGCCCACTACGAGCACCACAACACCCCTGTAACCACCACCTGAGTAAACTTAGGCACAGGTAGTCTCAAAACATTCCAAGGAAGCTGCAACACAAGTACCCCCCCTCCCCATATAAGCCAGTGACCAACGCTATCCCGCTAAGCGTGACTGTAAGATTATTATCACAACCACTTCCAAGATAAGCAAATTTGATCCGGTCAAGCTAAGGGATGCTGTCAATGACACTCTGTTGTCTGCAAAGGCACCGACAGCCCTCCATATCTCTGCCATTCGAAAGAATAACCAATGGTCTATCGTCTTAACCACAATCAAAGATATCACCACATTAGTGGTGGTCGCCTACCGCAACAAAATCGAAGCTGCTATCAAAGAACAATTCCCAACAGCCTTAGTTCGCAAGAACCATACCTGGAAGAAGTATTTGGTACACAATGTTCCCTACTCCTACACTAATGCCCTTACAGAAGCCGATATAATCTGTAGGGAAATAGAGCACTTCAACAAAGGCATCACCCTTGCACAAACCCCCTAGTGGCTCCTTCATGAAAGTGATAGGACCGGTAAATATGCATCCTCCTTGGTTATTATGGTCATTGACGATGACAACGAAAAACGCATTCTCAAGGGACTTACAATTCTTACCAGCAAATGACGTATCGAAAAGTATATTACTTTTAACTCTGCAATATACTGCACTAACTATCAGGAGTTTGGTTACCACCAAGCTTGCTGTTGAAACCCCCCATGATGTAACATGTACGTAGAAGCACACCACACCTTGAAGCACACCTGTGGACATGAAGAATGCACTAAGGTTAGGAGACTCTGCGATGATATAGTCCTAAAGTGTACCAACTGCAAAGGAAAGCACACCACATTGAACCCCTCCTGCCCAGCATTCATCTAAGCAAAGGTCCTGGCCACCGCCCAGAAGGAGGAAGCTGTTACCGTCACTATGGGTGGCGTATAGATTTTTCTTACCTTTTCTTTTGATTTTTTCCTTTAGCTTAAAAGGTTCAGGCAGTTTGTGGATGATCTCCTTTTTGTTTCTTCCCTTTTTCCACTTTGTTCTCTTTGTCTTCTTTTTCTTCGTAAGAGTCCGGTAGCTAGTTGTTGTAAGGTTCGGGTTGCTGGGAACGTTAGATGGGAGGACTATTTTCGTGGGACCATTTATGGTACATTTTTACTGTCCTGACATGACATCATTTTTTTTTTTTTTTTGAATGCGTAGTTTCTTTTGTTCATTTCTGTTTAGGGAGAATAGGTGATATGCCATAGTCGAGGACTGCATGCAGACGGCCCAGGTAGCTATAGAAGAAGTAGAGTAGTTACCAAATAGAAATGAATAATCATCATTATCATTAAGTCCTACTATATTTTCTCTGCATTTTCTATTTATAATTCTTGGTGCATTTCGATTTCCATACTGATCTAGTCAATCTATTCCTTCTTTCTAACTTATAATTCTCTTCTGTATAGGTCTTTAGCTGCTTTGACTGCTATGCAATTAGGGTTGGTTGCTTTGTGGTTTCCTTTGCAGTTAATGCAGATAGGCCCGTAGTGTTCGTATGGTCCCTGGAATTGGCACTTAGGGCACTTATGTTCTCTTGTGGTGTGGTAGGGGAGAAGTAGTCTGTCATGTAGGTTTCCACAGAAGTTGCAGTTGAACTTTTCTTCTTTGCAGGTTGCACTAACATGTCCGAGCTTGAAGTATTTAAAGCAGATTATGTGCGGGCTCTATCTCTATGCCTTCGCAATTTTGGAGACTTTGTTGAATAGGACTACCTGTTTTCCTAGCTTGGGTACTTGGTCTTCAGTTATCCTTATTGCTACTCCAGTGAAGGCTCCTGTAGATAGGTTTTTCTCTCTATCTTCTTTGTTTTTGAGGTAACGGGCTAGCGCGATTTCCACATCTGCTACATAGAAAAGTTCCTCAGCGAGTTTGTGTACTGGGACTTGTCCTAGTAGCTATATAGGTAACAAGTGTATGATGAGCTCTGTGAACATTGTCGTGACTATGAAGCCTTCCCTTTTAACCTCTGGGTTTGAACTTTCTTTCATGGCGAAGTTGAGGGCATCGATATATAGGACCAAGGTGCTTGCTATATGTGTAGGCAGGGTGGTAATGATGATGATGGATTTGTGGTTAATTCTTACTGTTAGGCCTCTTAGTTCAGTCAGGGCTTTTTGTTCGGTAAGGATTTTGATGTATACTTCTCTCAGTTTCTTAGGGTCTGCTCTTACTACCAATGGGTAGACTACTCCTACTATGGGTAAGTGCAGTTCTCTTCTTGTAACTGGGAATATTTTTGGTGGTCTCAGGGTTTCTTTTCCTTTTCCTTTTTCTTTTTCCTCAGGTTTTGAGGCGTTGGTGTTATTTTAGACTACTCTTTGTGCCTAAGTAATAGGGGGATTTTGTACTCTTGAGGGGGGCTTGGAGGGTCCTTCTCCTGCACTATTGTTTGGTGTAGATTGGGGTATCTTCTGGGTTTCCACATGGCTCCCTGTTGGGGCTGGCATTTGTTGTTTTCTTAGTAGTTTGCTGAGTTCAGGGACTGCTGGTAGGGGCTGGTATCTTAGGTATTATTGGGCATCTGCTAGCTTGTTGATTGTTGCTCTGAGGTATCTTATTTCATTTGCTTGTAATTGTAGTTTGTCATTCATTTCTTTGCTTGTATAGTCTTTTTCTAGGTTGTCATTGTGCATAAGGTTGAGCTTTCTCCAGATGTGGTTGAGTGCATAGGCTATTGACCTGAAGGCTTCTGCATTGAGGAAAACTCTTTTGTCATTATTGTCGATAAGCCCTTAGAATGCTTTTCCATAGTTGTCTGGCATCATGTTTGCTAGTTAATACTTAGGAAGGTCAGGTATTAGTGAGAAGGTTTCTCTTAGCCTTTCTCTTTCTCTTCTTTTTCCTTTTTCTACATATTATTTGGTGGTCACTTCTGAGTCTGTACTGTCTTCGTCATAGGCATGCATAGATACATTCATGTTACTTCTTATCATTGTTAGTAGGGATAGTACTTGGATGGCTTCTTCGGTGTAGGCTTATGCACTTGGGGGGGTACTTCCACTGTAGGTGGGGAAGAGATCTATGGCTTTTGCTGTACTCTGGTGTACCTGCATTGTAGGGGCGTATGGGGAGGCGAGGTCCAGGGCCTTGGGTATGCTTTGGTGTGCTATGGGGTTCTCATATAGGGTGAGATCGAGTATGGCCTCTGCCATACTCTGGTGTGGTTGTGGGGTTGGGGTGGGCATGTGCTGTATAGCTTGGACTTGTATTTCCGGTTGTGTGCTCGGGTTATATTGTCATACGTTGGCGCAGACCTCTGCCGTATTCTGATAGGGTTGGTTGTCTTAGTGACCTTGTTCCATAATTGTGGTGTGCCCTAATGAGGTGGTCTATATTGGGGTGGTGACTGGGAGTGGGTTTTCTTCTGCTATTCTGATTTCTTTGACTTATTATGCTGTTAGTCTATAGTCTTCGTCCCAGTTACCTTCATGCTCTGAGTTTGTTTGATGGAAAAATCTCTGGCTGGCCCAACTTGCTGTTGGGGTGACTATGCTGCTGTTGGTTAGTAGGGTAGGTTGGGAAGTTGGGAGTCTAGTTCTGGTGGGGTTGTTGACTGTTCTTGTGTCCAGTTCTGGGGTGCTGAGGGTGCTCTGGGTGTTCTCTCCTGAGGAGACTATGATCAGGCATTCCTGCGACATTTCTGACCGTGGGATTTGTAGCTAGACAAAGAACATCTATACTCTTCTTCCATCGGTCACAATCTCTAGCAGAGTGGCACTATTTGTGAACTTAATCGAATGGCCTAACTAAGAGATGGAGTGATACATCGCTAAGCGCCATCAGGGTAACCCTTCATATGGCTAGATAAAGAACGTCTATACTCTTCTTCCATCGGTCACAATCTCTAGCAGAGTGGCACTATTTCCAAACTTAATCAAATGGCCTAACTAAGAGATAGAGCGATACATCGATAAGTGCCATTAGGGTAACCCTTCATATGGCTATTGAGGTCATTGGTCACATTTGCTTACAAGGACTGAACCAGTAATTAGGTAACCTTGCATAGTCAGGGAAAACTCGCTTATACTACAAAACCTGTGACCAACTGGAAATTCATGGTATAGAATGAGTCGAGTAGGATTTGAACCCACGATATTGCACGTTACAGCACAACGACACTAGGATAGCCATACCACTAGACTATCCTCACCCCTAGACAAATAATATCGAAACTCTATTCCTATTAAGCTAAAAAGCTATCTACACTCTTCCTATAGTAGGGCAGCTTATAAACTAACTTAATAGTACAGCCTAGCTATAAAAAGAGGAAATAAAATAAGCGACATGGATAAAAAACAAAGGAAATCCACCGCTCCTGCCATTCACATTACCCACTAAACAAAAGAAATCCTCCGCTTCCCCTGACCATAAACCCAACTAACAGATAAAACAACAGGCTTGATAGAGATCAGGGGCTGAACACTGTTACCTAAAATCTGCAAGGTTGAATCGCTGATTACCCTCCTCAGAACTACCATTTGAATCGTCCTATCGCTTATCGAAAAGAAAAGAAAAGGCCACCCGATGTGACCGATGGAAAGAGGGGTCAGACGCCACTGCATCCTTAGTTCGTAGGGTGCAACACTCCAGAAGGCCTGAACACCTCTCTTAGGAACTCTGAGAGTGTTGCGATGTTGGTGATCAGCTCGCTTAAGTGACATAGTATGGCAGTACAATCCTATACCACAATGTCGCTTAAAGTGGGGCTGACCATGGGTGCCCGCTTCGCCCACTTGCTTACATAGTTAGGCCTTCAGGAGAATGTTGGGTGGGGATGACAATGTATCTCAGTTATCGTCGTGAGAGAAATGTCTCGCTTAGCTTCGTTGTGTATAGTCGGAAAGGTATAGAAACTCAAGAAAAGAGAGACCAGCCCAATGTACAGGCTTTGATGAGGAGGACCTTCATCCCAAGGTGGAGAGGGGATCGAGATTCTGGCGGAGCCTGTAGATAAAGAATGTCCAACAGTCCTTACCTATATACCAATTTCTAACTTAAGAAATGACTTATAGATGACTAAGGAAATAGAAGGAAATAGAACCCGACAGATCATCTATGACAAATATCTCGATCACTAATCTCCATTCTTGTATGGCCTAGAAGAGTCCAGGTCATGGACAGGTAAAGATTAGCAATATATGAGTAATGGATTGCTATGACCTTCTGATATATCATGTCCTATTATGATAACTGTCTCAATTGGTTAGGCTGCCAGTTCTACAAGTGTGAATAAGTCTTTGTGCGATGTGCTAATGTTCCAATTATATGTGGTCACATGGGTATTGCAACATAGATTGTCACTCACATATGCTCAGGCTTCTTCGATCCTTCAAACTACCCCCTACATTTTAGTTCTCAGCTATTAGTATCTATATCGCATCGTCAAACGTCGTCAAAATGCCCCCGCGGCGTCCGCAGTCTACACAGCCCCCCCCCCTCCCCTCC
>JABYPW010000215.1:0-32634 GCA_016880775.1 Phymatotrichopsis omnivora | reverse complement strand
GTTTTAGTTTCGCCGGCGTCTCTTCGTTTTTTTCTATGTTATATGGTCAATTTTTTCCTTCTTTCTTTTTTTCTTTCTTTCTTACTTTTTTGGCATATAAAATGCAGGGAGCATCTCTAAAACTCCTGGATCTAATAACTCTATCCACGTTTTTCCTCCCCCCTTATTATTTTTCTTTACTTATTTATTTACCTACTTATTTTATTTTATTTTATTTTATTTATCTATTATGTTACATCTATCTATCTATCTATTTACTTATTCATTTTTTAAGGGAAAGACTCCGCAGTATTATCCGATATTTCCGACAGTATCAATAGCTACAGTCTCTTTCACGGCTTTTTTTTTTTTTTTTTTTTTTTTTTTTTTTTTTTTTTTTTTTTTTCAGCAATGGAGTTTGTCAGTCCTATTCATGACTAACGTCCTTGCCAGATTTCAAAATGTAGCTTATTTTACTATAGAAAAGCTCACTGCGGTGCGCCGGGAATTGTCTGGTTTTCATGCAAGTTTCAAAAATAAAATAATAATAATAATAATAATCTGGTATGTATGCAAGCTAAAGAGCTTATGGGCTTATGCAACACTACGAGTTGTTACGATGGACTGCATTTTTTTGTTAGTGTATACCCATTTGAGTTGTTTAATTCGGAAATAAAGTGACCTTACAAGACAACTTCACTACGAAGTACTGACAGTATACTCGTTATAATGATGGCAGACCACGTACGAAAGGCCAAGTCCGGCATGGCCGACTGCGGGAAGTGTCTCGTGGGCGGTTGGGAGTCGACCAGTGGTTTCTACGTCAAGCACATATGGGGTGACCACAATTCCACTTTAGCCTTCCACATTGTCTCCACGGGTAGACACAGGGCAAGACAGCACCGGTGACCAAGATCACGGGTATGGACAGCTGGGAATCACAGGTATTGGCGGCTATGGTACAAAGGATGGAATGGAGCCTCCGTACGTTCAAGGGTTTGTGCTAGGAGAGCCTCCAGTCTACCTTGAGTTCTTGTGGAACCGGAAACACTTGAAAATACCCTGTGCTTAGTCTCACATACATCCGAGTGATATTCCATGACATGACGTACCCTCCTTCGCATGTTGTTTCACCGGCGTCCCGACTGTGACTTTTCCAGAAATAGTGGCCCTTTGATCCATCGATACAATATTTTAGGCAGATTTCTATAATTCATTTCTAATGAAAATAATTTAAAATAAATACAAAACTTGGTATCCCAGACAACCAAGCTAGTTCCCCTCCCTCCTACACTCGTTCTTCCTTAATCGCAAGCACCTCTATGGAATCATCCGCGACTTAACCGGACCAGATGGTAGGTCCAGGAACAGTGTAGTTCGTAGGCTGCGCACCACCATTAGCACTTTCACCTAAATCCAAAACAAGAACACAATGAAATCTGGGATACTCACAATAGGCCAGTAAATGTTAATCATAATACCGGGGTCAGTTGCGGTATAAACTCCCGGAATCGCAACCAATGGACTCGGATCACCAGATCCTCCACCGGTGACATTTATTTGGGCGCAGGAGATGTAGAACTGAGCTCCGTCTTCGGACGAAGCGCCGTGGAGCGCGATGTGCTCAATGCGGACGAGATATTGTCCGTCGGGCAGGGCGGCAGGAAGAGTGAAGGTGAAGATCGAGTCGGCTGTCAAAGAATAGGTTAGATTTCGTAGTCAACGTTGGTTTAATGGGAAATGAAGGAAAACGCAACTGGTATCGAAAGTGATAGCATCAGTAGTAATGTTTGCACCCTTCTCCCAAATCCGGAACCACACATCACCAGAACCATCAAATTCTGCGGCGGTGCTGGGGGCTTTGGCGAGGTAGACGTTGAATGGACCAGGGTGGAAGACGGCCTGGTCGGATTCGAAGCCAATCTGCTTGGGGAGTTAGTAAGTTGGAGGAGACTGAAGTCTTTGAAGGATGAGTACGAACGGTTGAACCAGCGGACACGGTTACAGTATCGGTTGAGTTTGCGGAGTCAAGGCCTCCGACGTTGCATCTCAAGTCTGTAGAGGTGACATCGGTGACAGGAGAGTTAATGTTGGTGTTTTTGCGGATGTATTGGTACTCTGAACCGGTGACACCATTTGCGATGAATTTGTAGAAACGGTCTTATGGTGGTCAGTAAATTTTTCTGCATCATATGCGAGAAGGATTTCCATACAATGAGCGAGAGTTTGGTCGACAAACGCCGCGCCAAGAACGAGTGCAATAGAAAGGAACTTCATTATGAGTACTCTATACTGTAACCGGAGCTATCAAAGCCGACAGAATTGAAAAGAATGGATGAGGATGCAGAATCAACATTCCTTGAGGCGAGACTCTCCATCTTTTATATCTCCTCTTCTCACACGCGCAAGCACGCTCCTCACGCCATGAATACCGCCATAACCCCATCCAACTCTCCCAAATGTACACTATAACGTTTCGTTTCTATATTCATAGATCAAAACTCTCCCACCGAAGCTCCAACAAAGGAATGTGTCGATGTTGCCAGCGTCGAGCATAAAGTGCCGCTAGTTTAATCTATCTATTACTATTACCTGTAGGGGCTATAGCGCTGGATCGGAAATTGCCTGAATCGGCAGCGCGGCTACAGGGATCACTCGCCTGTCACCCCGCCAAACTGCCCCGAGCAACCGAAATCAAAGGACTGCTTGGAACACCTTGAATTTGCTTGAACACCTTGAATCTGCTCGAAAAGCACTGGCCGTGGAACCGAATTCCAGAGCGCGCTACGAGTCGCCGGTGTTGCGGTCCGAAGAATTCGGGGGGTTCAGCTCGGAGTTAATTGCGCCGCGTCATAGGCAGTTTGCGGTTGGAACGTTTCAATAAAATGCTCGATGGCGATAGTGTTAGTTAATGCTTGTGTTTGGACCTCGAAGCCTACCCGCGCGCTCGAGCAATGACGGGATAGAAGATGGGGGAAGGTTAATGATAGTAGCACTAGAGTAGTCACGGATCTATTGCTTCCAAATGCTATTGTAAGGATGAAGATCTAGTAGTTGTAAGTAAGCACTGAGGTTTTCACCCCTTTACAACCATTTTCTGCATACTAATTCTGCAACTAGTATATTTCTTAGTGTACATGCGCATATTGCTCTTTCAATACAAGTTTTTCCGCCATGAATAGGCAGCTTCCGCATCCAACTCATGTTCGAAGGAACGTGCAGTTATTGTCTAAGTCCCCCTGTACCAGGTTTGGTGTACGTATGTCGAAATTAACTATTTCTCGGGATAACGTGATAATGGGAAGGCTTATTGTACCCCTCCTAGACCAAATACGAAAATCGTTTCTCGTTTGCTTTTACGAATTTTGAGGTGTTAAGAAAAAAGTTCTTAGAAATACCCGAAACGTTGTAAACCGGCTCCGAAGTCGATTTCACAACCTCGTTTTTTTTGTCGGGTTGGAGCGGTAACGTTTCTCAAGAACGGTGCGAGAGCGGCGGCGCTCTAAACCCTGCTAATCATTTCGATCCCGGTCGAGCCTGTCGGGGGTTAATTCGGTCGCCGTTCCGAAGCCAGTGTTTTTGACATGTATGTGCCTACTTTGATAGTACGAGTTATGTGCGGTATAACTTTCACATGCAAATGAATTATAAATACAAAAGGGGGACCTTACAACATCCAAGCGCGCGGGCGAAGAAACGCGACAGTTTACTGATTCTTTCAGTCTTCGATCTCTCAATCAATCACCGTACCTTGATATTTCTTCTGGATTACGGATCACGAACTATTAAAAAAAAGCCCTCAGCGGCGGCAACATGCAGTAGAATTTATACGATTTCGCTTCTATGTTTCATATTAATCAAACTCAAAGGCTATTTCGGTGAATATTTTGCTTCGTAAAGGGAAACACCGTAGGAAAACACCGTAGGGAAGCATGTTTGCAACATTCTTACTTAGGCAACTGTTTAAAATAACTTCCCCGATCATTATTCAAAACACCTGATACTTTCTGTTTCTTTTGTTCGTAGCGAAGTTCAAAATCTGTTCCCCAATTGTGCGTTTCCCAAACCGTAAGCGCCACTCACATTAGCGGCAGGAAAGGTTTAAATTTATGATCGGTGAGACGGAAGAGCACGGCTCGCAGTGCCCAATGATTTGTGCGTGCCTATTTCACGATAGGTTTATATTTAGGAAATGTAATGAAAATAGCATTAACAATGGACAACGTACTTTTATCTATTTTACGGATGAAATATACAATTCTCGTAATTACCATTTTAAAAAGTCTTGCCAGCGGGGTTTGGCTAGAGCTGGGTTTGACATAGATGTGGATCACGCGGGAAGCGAGGATACTTGACTTACATAGGCGAAGTCGACCGTGGATAGGAGAAAGTAAGACAACTGCAAATTGGGCTAACTTGGGGCGGGGAAAAAGACGTTTCATTTCCTTTCATACGGACTCGTTAACAGGAATTTTGGAATAGGTAATAATTGAAGTGCGGGGTTGTGTTGGGTCATTACTAATTTGGTTTTCGAAAAAGAGAAAGAGAATATCTAGACATCCCGTCTTCGCCTAAGCCTGTCATCTGATCCTCATTAAAATTTTGAAACCAATTTGGGATTTTAGAATTTTTTGTTTCTTGTGTGCACAAAATGTTTCTTTAATATTTCCTCAGTGTTTCTGTAGAGAATATGCCGGTCATAGTAGCAGTCACAAACTCACCCTTGTATGTCGTTACTCAGCATCCACACTTAACTTATGCTTGAAGCTTAGTTTCCGCATCTCCGGGCTATGGAGTCTGGGGCTTGAAACAGCTCTTGTGCAGAGTGCACAACCGATTTAGCCTAAATCTGTAACGCCCAAGAATGCATTTTCCCGTATCGAGTGATATTCCATGATTACTGGATGTTATACCGGATTATGTTACTGTTTATCACGCCGCTTCGTCGTACGTGTTATCCCATTGCACTAATATTTTTTTTTTTTTTTCGCTTGCGCTTCGGAATCGGTAATATTGACATGTCGTTATCGTCGAGCCGCAAGCCATGGTTGTAGTTTCGATATTTGGTTTAGCGCGGTGTTTGTTGTAAGTTACGTTGTCTTTCATTCTTAGGAAGTCCATGTATATAAATGTCGAGTTTTAATTCTTTTCCACTAGCTACTAAGAAAGTAGGAGGGCTCAGATGCTGTTTTTAATGCTGTTTTTGGAAATGTTTTTTCCTCGATATAGTATATTTTCTAGCGAGGGAAGGGTTTGCAGCCGTTGTTGATACTAGGAAGGCTTACAGTTGCCTTTCGCTGGACGATACTCACGATTCGTTCCGTGTTGTCTCTGCGTTGTTGCTTTGAAGGTTCCTTTTTACCTCAAACCACAAGTTTTCAATCTTTTTATCGTTAGCGACGCTTACTAAATTGTGAACAATTAGAGCGATCAGGCTTGGAAAGTGAGAAAAAGAAAAATTAAGCATTAATTCTACACTTCGTAACCAATCGTGATTTCATCGATTCGGCACCAGAATGAAATTATTGTACTCGAATAACGTATGTACCTCGAAACCAGCTGTGAATTTCCCTATTGGCACGGAAATAAGAGGCAGGGGATGATAGCGCTAAATATAACGGTTTTATTTTTTTTTTATTTTGGCTAGTGACGTTATCTCCCCTGCAGAGATTTCTACTTTCCGCTACCTACCCAATCTGTCGCTCCGGCCCACCAACACCAAATGCAAGGTATCATGCGTCTACTCTCGCCTCCCCCTATCAATACAACCCCAACGTCTTATATCAGACGCAACATCTAAATTCGAAACGAAAGTACACATACGCGAACTGAAAAACAAACAAAACTCGACCCTTGCACAACACGCGGTTAACAAAGCTCGATTCCAGTTCCTCCCACTGTCGGTTTGACCCTAGTGGATGCGCAGTGGCTGCCCCCGGGCTCCTCCATTCTCTCCTATCGCAGGTCAGAGCTGCCAGAGATATAAGCCAGACAAGAAGAAGACCAATGAATAACGAAAAGGCGACCAACGGTTTAGGTGGAAGGGTGAAAACGTATGAGGAGCCTGGAAGGAATATGTTGCGCCATCCTGGCTCCTCTCATTGGCCTCCGGTCGAATCGAGTTTGGGACTGCCCGTGAATCCTGATAATATGAATGAGCTGGACGTATTGGCTCTAATTTCTAGGTCGAAACGGCGGCCGATTCCTACTACTTCATATCTTAATCTGTATCGTATAAAATAGGCTTAATACACATGTAGTCATTTCCGTGAGTACCTAGTGAGGGTCGTAGATACTAGCGAAACAAGTAAAGGGGTAAAAAAAAAATAAAAAAAAGCAACCGCAAAGGGAGAAAATACTCCCGGCGCGGGTAGTGAAGTGGATACTTTAGATCGACTACAAGAGCAATTGTACTCGATGAGATAGGTGAAGGAGGATATAATAATGCGAGCTAAATTACATCTTTTGTAAATAACCCCATTTTCGCCGACTTTCGTCTTCTTTTATTTGTTCCTCGGCCATCTTTGTCTTCGTGCTATAGAATAAAAGCTATTCTCTTTCTTTCCATCCACTTTTCACGTCCGGCTCAAACTACCTAGCCTAGTCGCGGAGTTGACTGGACAAGGCTGCTAAGAAATTTCTGCGTGAACTGACGCAAAATAACAATAGTTTTCCAAACCATACATAAGTACATATACTGTCGAATCGAAAATTGCACTTATATTATAGCTATGGATTCTTAGATGGACTATGAGGTATACACATGTTTTACAACCGATTTCCCGACTCTTGGTCTGGCAAAGTATCCAGTCGGTCAATTTATTCGCAAAATGACTGACCAATTCATGCATAACCTGGGCCTTTGGTGAATCGTAGTTCCTTGCGAATTGGTCGGCACGGACTTACTTATGTACTTATTTGTTTATTATTTTTTCTGCTTGAACATCCGACGATTCGCATTCCCGCCGCGGCCTTTTGTCCTACATGTAGCAAATAGGTATCACTGTCGACCACGCCCATACTCCCAAAAGGTCGAGGATCATTAACACAATGACTAGGTACTCGAGTAGTGGGTTGAATGAGACCGCAAAGATATAATTTTTCGTTGGATTAAAGTGAGCGTTATTTACCGAAACACATCTGGCATACATGCTAAAGAAATTACGATCTAAAATAGTAAAGAAAAAAGTCCAGAAAAGAAAAGGAATCCAAAAACAAATTGATCCTATACGCCCAACTCAGGGAAACTCAAGAATGCGGCATGAAAGCAAAACCATCCGATTCCGAGAGCAAAGTCTGAACAAAAGCGCTATGCAATATGAGAGATAGAGAAAGTGAGAATCGTTAGCGAGTGCGGTATTAAAACATGGGGGTGTGGGACAGAGAAACAATCAGGAAAAAATGGAGAAAAGCATGAAGTTTTCACTGGGCTGCTGAATAAACGATCAGGGAGAACACAAAAGGAAGTACATGTGGAAGGAGGAAATTAGAGGGGTGCTCGTTCTGATGGAGCCGGAGATGGAGCAGGTGTGCATGAAGGGTTGGTTGAGAGATAAGAAATTTATGTTCTTTGCAGGAGTCAGTTTAGGAATGATACCGGAGTGATTCGCGAAGGATTTCTTGGAGAGAGGAGGCTAGCTCGCCGAAAAGGCGGTGCACCTCCCCGAAAACGGGAGCATCAGGGAAGGTGTTCGCAAGTTTTGGACAGGACCGCCATACGAACAGGAGATATCAGCTTTCATTCTCAATCGTGGTGTAGATAATTGACGTAAGGGTGTACTACTCTTAGCTGAAAAATGGAGCCGGCGGAGAAGCGGCCAGCGGAGTTAGGTCACCGCATCTATGCTTTTGGAGGGCGCTTCAAAGTAGCATTTGGGGTGCCAACTGTGACAAGAGGCGTTATCAAGCTCATCTACCGAACGATCTACGGGTGGCTGTGAGTAGATGGTTGTTAGGGGTTGCCGTGTCATGTTTAAAATATCTGCTTACACATCCACACATATCATTTATCGAGTGATAAAATGTAATGCTGGCAAACAAATCAACACTGTTCAAGACAATGTCACATTTTATGAGCTGGGTTTACTACCATTAACTTCCCTTGTCATAAATTTTACTTTGCCGTGTTCTCCGTAATAAAACAAAATTTCCACTCCCATCCATCCACTTTGCACATGTACAATATAACAATGTAGACAAGCCTGCCATAGTGGGCCCGGGCGAGGGAGATATGCACACTCTCATTACAAGCATGTTAATAAACACGTACGTAAAAACACGCTTTTCAAGCACACACACTACAAGCAAATGCTAAGTGTATTGTATATGTACAAACATATATATGCTATACATAAAAATATAAGCAAAGAAACAAAAAAAAAAAAAAAAAAAATCAGGTTTAAACGTTTATCCCCGATCCTGTTCATTCTTGAGTGATGTCAACACAACCACCACATATCTGTTCTGTCGCACATATTTGAAGCTCGTACTGCTGCATTTACGAGTCACAATATCGAAGCTGCATTCAACACTACCGGTATTGTCCCCCTTAATACGCTGAAAGTTCTCTCAAAACTCCTTGCCAATGGTACCTAGCCACAGTGAATTTTATGAAGATATTATTTCGCAAACTGCACACAATCGCCGAGAACTCCGTCGTCAAGCATAATCTGCTCTGCGAAAATTGAGGAATGGAAACGCATCTTTGGAGGGTTGTTTCACCCATACCGCCAAGGCTCTTACTAAGCTGATATCGAGGCAGGCTACCCGTCGCCTACAGAGGCCAAAACGGCTCGAAGAAGGCTTACAAATGCTCGGCTTCTAAATGGTAGTCGCAATTGACAAGAGGGGTTGGAATAGAAGAATTCGCGATCGTCTACCCTCAACCACTCCCCGCGTACGACACCAAAAGTGACTCCGAAGCTATGAAGCAACCAACCCGCCGTCAAACGACTCGGAAAAGGGTCGTTAGGATCGCTGAGCAGGCTGCTATTACAGTCATTAGTGGACCATGCGCATAACAATTGCGCAGGAGGGGGAAATTTGGATCTCGGATAGTGAACCTTCACCACCTGCAACCTCACGTCCACCCGTTCGCCTTGCGACACCCACTAATCACCGCCTTCCCACCGTCGTTTAGAGCCTTCAGTCTCGGAAGCGATTTTTATTCCTTTGTTTTCGATGCGGTGTGAAAAATTAATGGGAATATGAGCGAAATTATCGAGACCCGTAAAATCCGGGTAACCTTTCGTACGTTTTTAAACCAGAGTTGAGGCGCGATTTTATCCGGGTAACCTTTCCTACGTTTTCTAAACTAGAGTAGAGGCGCGATTTTAAATTCTTCCAAACTATGAAGTTGTCTTGTATGTTTCCGACAACAATCTCATATGTATAGCGTAGACTGAATCACGACGGCTTCGTGGCAACAGCTTAGTAACTAGTTTTCCCACGGCAAACAAAGGGCCCCTTACGTAACTACAGAACTACAGGCATCGGATAAAGGCATCTCTCACGCGCAGTCCCCTCTGTTTTCGGCCTTTGTTTATCGGTTATACAGTCTGGATCTTGGTGTGCAAATCCAGTCCTCCATCGCTGCATCCCCATCGCATCGCTCGCTGCATTGAGTTCTCCAGAATCCCACCTGCGTCGCGGCTTCCCATCCTCACCTCCATCTCCGCCATGAACGAGCGAGAAGCTCTAGTCCCCGTGGATCCCAATGTCGACCCAGAATCCTGGCCGCAAATGGTCCTCAACGATGTAACCGTCTACCTTGACAACAAAGACCAGTCGTCGGAAATGGCGGATCTCTTTGATGTGATCGAGTTGGGCTCGTTGCGCGTTACAGGCATCCTCGGGCAGGTTCGACGGAAGTGGCGCGGCTCTGGTACGTTCTGCCTTACATTCTTTGGTCTTTTTTGCTTGCTGCGCTTCTGTTTGAGGGCTGATCGGGGATGGATAAATACCGAAAGTTCTCCCGAATATGAACCCCGCGAATCGTCCATTTACCATCCCTTCCGTAAACACCTACTCTATCGAAGCCCTCGACAATGATGAGATCATAATCTGGGCTTTGGGCCGTTGCGCCTGGTACCAGTTGTCTCCATCGAGCGAGTACTCGGCGATCTTTTCAAAGCTCCTGGAGAAGGGACGCCTATGGTTGTTTCTGCTGGACAAATACCAGGAGTATTCCAGGAAGGGGAAGCTGATCAAGGGATCCGTGACGGAGCTCCATAAAGAAGTATGTTTTATGCTCTAGGGTATGAACCTCGTGAGGAATGCTGATTGGGAAAATGACATAGTACGCCGAAAAATACGATATCCCTCAAGCGGCTGCCGCCGAACTTTTTGACAAATATCGTAGCTTTTTGATAATGAAAATGAACGAGCCAATTGCGAGCACGGACCTGTGGCGGCGCACTCCGATATACCGAGAGTTGTCCAAATTCAAGGTCCTCTCTCTATCCTTCTAGTACTGGCATTGAAACTAACCCGAGTAGACCGAATGGAAGCGCATTCAAGAAATCATCAAGAATTTTGGTGATAATGCAGCTGTCCCCAGCTCCCCTTCGGAGGCTTCGGGTGCCGCACTGGCCTCGGAACTTATATCAGGTGCGGAGGCAAGCAAATCCACTTCCACTTCCACTTCCACACTCGCGGATGCCTCGTCCCTCGAAACTCCTGGCACGAAAAAAGCCACCCGCAAGATCGCAAATGGTCGGAGGCGCAAGCTCGCTAAGAAATCTGACCCCGAAACACCCGCAAAAGAACGCATCGAGCTCTTGCAACCTTCTCCCACTGTCCAACAGGTATCGCAATCATCGACCATGTATCCTGGAGAATCTGACACCGAGCTCGACAGCGACACCGAAGCAGAGCCAACGCACCACTCACACTCCTCCAAAGGCAAATCTGTTCTTCGTCCGGCCCGTCCTCCGGAGCCTCAATTCTCGCTTGAAGAAACCGACTGCGACGACGACTCCCAGGAACCTGTTTCTCCAACCTTCACCTCGCTCAAACGTACCCTTGATTCCATTCCCCATTCTGCGTCCAAAAGGATAAAAGTGGAATCGCCAACTTCCGACACCCACCGTGAATCTTCATATCCCGATTCTCGAGACGGTAGCTGGCCGTTGTTGAGACCTGGGACGGGCAAGCCGTTAGTGCAAGTGACGAAATTACCGGATACTGGATTGCGGCTAGATGAAGAAGGAAAGTGGGTTTGTGGCGTTGAGAATTGCCGGTTCGAGGTGACCACAACCGGCGACGAGGGAAAGAAATTAATTGAGGAGCACTACGAGGAACACGGACGACTGATGAAGGAGGCCATGGAGGTCATTGGGTTGGAGACGGGTCCTACGAGGGGTGTCCACCATGTTGAGTAAGTCTCCGTTGTCTCCTTGTTTCTATGCTTTGAATATTGGGATATTATGGTTTCGAGGAGAAACTAATGGTGGTATAGTAACCTCCTGGCAAAGATCGAAGAAATGGCGCAGCAGTGGGCTAATAAGAGACCGCTGCTGGGCGGGCCTTGAGGTTCCTACCCTCTCTCCTGTGGTGTTCTGTGTAAGCTCCAGTGCCTTTGGCCTGTTGGTTGTAATGTTCTTTTCCCTTTTCCTTTCTCTTTCCTTTCATTTTCTTTCCTTTCCTTTTTTTTTATTATTTCTTTTCTTTTTATTTCTTTTTATTTCTTTTTATTTTTCTGTATTCACGGGGTTACGTTGTCTTTTATTTTTATTAATTTTTTTTTTTTTTCATCGAGACGGTGGGTTCTGTTTTAATGTTCTTAGTTTGTTGGAACTTGGGTTAGGGAGTTTCTGTAGTGCCTTTTTGTTTTCGTTTTGCGGAATTGGCTTTGGTTACCGTAGATTGGATTTGATGGCCTTGTTTACCAGAGTGTTGTGATTAATTACTGAGATGGGAAGTGTAAAAAGAAAAAAAGAAGAAAAGTAAAAAGTAAAACAGACATCCACGGTGCATGGAATTGTTCTTCTTGGCCTAGTGAGGTAACAACCAATTTGTAATGCCCTCGCACGGTAGAGGTGGCATTTACTAGCAATGTCATGATGATTGTTGTGGCGGTTCGAGTGCTTGTTATGATTGTGTAAATTGGGGTTTGCTATTTATATGGATGATTTGTTTTGAATCCAGTCTGGGGTGAAGAGTCAAAATAGATTTGCGTAACTCCAACCGAAGTAACCCCAACTTAACGTGTACTTTGCGCAACGTAACATATAATGGGAAAACCAGCTCAAGGCAAGAAGCAAATCAGGATAGACAACCCCTGTCACCTGCACAAGAAAGAGCTATTGTAAAATGGGTTCAAAAGCTTGACGATTGGGGATTTCCTCCTTGTTTAGACATGGTTCATTGGATGGCTAAGATGTTAGTAAAACCAAAGCCGGTCAGAAAACATTTGTAAGTTCCTTAATCACTACCCAGAGCTCTCGGCAAAAGTTTCTGAGCAAGTAAATTGTCAATGTTCACTTACTAGCAATCCTACTATTGTAACTGATTATTTCAAGAAACTATGCTTTTTTTTTTTTTTTTTTTTTCTTTGTTGTAAATAAATAACAGTTACAGCCAGAACAAATTTACAACATAGACGGGGGAGTATTTTTGATGGGCCAATCAGCTAAACCGAAAGTTATTTGCCGTTCCCGACATCGGAATCCAAGAGTTACGCAAGATGGTTGCCGAGAAATGATAGTTGTTACTGAGTCTGTATGCGCCGATGGCTCAGAAATTCCACCTTTCATTATTTACAAGGGGACTGCTCATTATATAGGTTAGTACCAATTTGTTCAGTCTGGTGAAGGAAGTTTTGCATATTCTAAAAAAATAGTTTGATGGATGATTCCTTTGCTATAAAGTGGTTGACTGATCACTTTGACCTATGAACACGACGCAAAGATAATAAACCTCGTCTCCATATATTGGATGTCCATTCATCGCTGATCTCTTGGGAATTTTGCTGCTTTTGCCTTATAAATAAAATTTTGCTTCTTTGCCTACCACTTGTAGTTATTTATAGGAAAGTTATAGTCTTATACTTATCTTACTTTACTTACTTTATATATAAGTCAAAATGAATTCCCCTACCCCTGCTCCCCCTCTTTACTCTTAGTACTAGTATATATAACTAGTAGACATCACTTATTAAAAACTTAATACTATAGACCTCTATTATAATACTTTAATTTTTATAGTATAATAATGTTAGAGATAGTATAGAATAGTTATTATTACAAACACTGATTTCATAGTGACATTACCTAAACTATGAAAGGGCCATACCTGATAGTCATATAAGGCTTACATGAGTTCATATAGTATGGTGTGGCATAATACAGGCTTTGATGAACTTGTATAAATTTAACCTAATAGTTATGGCATGATCAGCTATAGAGGTAATATTGCACACTCTACACATCTACTGCAACCATTAGATATTTGGCTATTCAGTACTCTCTAACATTACATGGCTAGGCCATTGATGACATTGTATATGAGGATGATATATATATATCAAAAAAGTGAATTTTTTCCCCTTCCTTTAGCAAGCCCATTCTTAAGCATATATGGTCAAATTATTTGATCCTCCTTCCAAGCCACTACAATTGTTCCCCATAATCACTTTATTGTTTTGCAGTGATTACACTAGAAATTGAAACCAAATCCTATCCATATATACATACTACTAATTGCCTCTCCCATTACCAAATTCAAAATTCTGTCTCTTAGTATACCATCCAATAACTATGAACTATGATATATTACATAATAAGCCTTAATTGTAGTAGGTAGTAATACTTAGAGTGCTATGGGGAAGGTTTTTTTATGTCTTAAAGAGGTAGTAGCAGGTGTATAGCAATGGCAGAGGTAGAGGTAGAAGAGCATCACTAGCTTTTGTTAAAGGGGAAAAGTACTACAAAAAAAGATCTCTGACAACTCTATAAGGTACAAGTAATTACTATATCTGATGCACCTCACTTTAGGGCTAAAAAGGAAGTAAAAGTAAAAAAGAAGTCTAAACCTCATCATGAGAAAAAAGCTACCTATACACCTCAAATACTAAAGAGAAAATGGCTAGAAAAATCACAAACCATGACTCCAGTTCCAAAGCCTATGTGTAAGGTCTAAAATGTATTACATGTAACAGTTTTTAATTAGAGATATGACAGTAAGGAGAAAAGGGTATCTGAAGTAGATAGTGAATACAATTCGCTAACCTAGTCAAGCAGCCAAGTACACCACTAATAGCTGTACATTACAGAGATAATATACCTATTTCTATTGCCCTCTAAACAGTTACTAATAAATGGTATCATAACTATCTATTGCATATGTCATTATGTTCAAGGAAGATGAATTGTAAGCGTACTATAGTTCTTTTTCTGAGATAAACTATTTAACCAAAAATCAGCTAATGTGGCGTAATTTTATACAAAAGAATGCTAGGATAGGAATTTTTTTCATTTTTTGTTTATAGTTTGTTTTTTAGTTATATTTTGGTAGAGAAATAAATATTTTATTTTCTGTAATTTGGTGTTCTGACTATGTCTGAGTAGTCTATCATGTCTGATTAGCTAATAATATATACTAACTAGATAGAAATATAAGAAATATGTGCTTTTCTGATAAAGATACCTTCCTTGTAATTTATTTAGGATATCTTACCCATTTCTACTGAATTGGTAATTTGATTCATTAAATATTTATCATGGATCTAGTAACTCTGAACACTGGTAGGGTAGTTGGGACTGGTAAGGGAGCTTTAGCTCAGATATCAAAACTCTCAATACCACTGTATGGTAATACCTAGTGTGAAGTAACAATAACACATACAGTACCACCTTAGTTATAGAATTCATAGGTAAGAAATGAGGGAATATTGGACAGAAATCTAGAATATAAAATTAAAATGAAAACTACCTTGAAGCTATACTTAATTATATTGATAAGTTCTGTCCCTACTCTACACAAAAGTGAAGAGGGGGGTAATTCATTCTATTTTATCTTTATGATCCTGAAGAGGACATCTAAAAGAACCTCATTATGCAACTAGTCTAAGCTATGAAGGAGGTAAAAAGATAGTTAACTTAAGGTCAGTATCACAAAGGTCTATAGTGAAGATAAAATATATGTAGTTTTCCGAATCCTCCTTGCTTACATACAATAAACTACAGAAGGAATGGGGCAGGAAGAAAAGAGTGGTAGGGAGAGAAAAATACGAAAATAAAGAAATGTGACTGGCAGAAAACCCAGCAACCCTGTACATAAGACCAGCAGAAATACTTAAGTGAGGAATAAAGAAAAGCCCTAGGAACTACTTTCACATCTCTAGTAAGGCAAACCTTATAACAACTGGAAGGGATTAAGGTACTAGCATAGAACACTAACTAAAGAAAAGGGAAAGAGTGAAGACAAAGGAGAAAACACAAGCTAAACTCATAACATTCTTACACCAAGAGAACAACAGAAGTAAAAAGAGATAAAAATGTACAACAGTGAGATAACTTACAAACAATTATAAATATGCTAAAATGTATGGAATACAAACTAGGGAGATAGATAGCCTTCATAGTAAATAGTATAAAATGTATTAGAATAGGGAATAGAGAGGCCACCTAACATTTTCTATTGCATAACTATATACCTGGCAAAATGTTTAAATCAAGTTATGTAAATAAAATTGGACTATTTAGCTCTACAGGTTAAGAGGACTTGATTTTTCAATTCATTATCATTTGCATTATTGTTAGAGTTTGTAGTATAAAAAGTAGAGTGTTTGCACTATTGGTGGAGAAGGGATGAATTGTAAAATCACTGTTTTAGGTTAGTATATGTAAGCAATTATATAAACTATAAGGGATTTAATATTCAGAAGTTTTCGAGGCTACTACCCTCTTATAATTTGGATCTGAAAGGGAGGGTTATTTTGCTCTACTCAAGTAGAGGGGGTTTGTTATACACTACATATTTCTACTGAGTCTGGCTGAATCAGCTAGTTCATTAGACTGTTTTTATAGGATAAGTAGTCTAAGGGTCAATATAAGGTATTTAGCACTAGTGAATAAGTCCCTGCCAAGATATCATAATCCATAACCTAACTATTAAACTCTTGATATCTAATATAAAGCAATAATAACACATACCCATAATTGTAGAATATGTAGCAAAATAAATAAGAAAGTTAGGCAAAAGGCCTAAACACAAAACCACACTCAACTAGATCTTAAAATCCTTCTCAATTTTGTCAAAGAGCTCTGCCTATACTCAGTGCAATAGTGGGACAAGGCTATAAACAGATGAAATAGAAAAGAAAACAATATATATTTTTAAACTTCACAAATATAAGGAAAAGAGTGACTCTAGACTGATATTTATTTACTGTAATAACTGCAAGCTAATAGAATGAACAAAAATAAACATAGAAATAAAAAATACACTATATACCTAATAAAGCTAAGAGTGGAAAGCCTTGGAAAGAAATGGAAAAGAAATGGAGATAAAATAGAAGCATTAATTTCAAGAACAACAAATAGTATTATCCCCTGTAATACTCCCCCTTGATACTAATACCCCCCTATATCTGCTAGAAAAAACAGTTTCTTCCCCTTATACTAGGCTCCCTCTGACTATAATCTCTATATACTTATAAAAGACCTCTGCTCCCAATAGTTTAGTCATTATATCTACTACATTCTTAGACCCTAAAACCTTCTCTACTACCACATCCCCATCTTTAACCTATTTATATAAAAAATGGTGCTGAACATTTATATGTCTACTTCTGGTGTATAGTCTAGGGTTCCTAGCTAAAACAAAATCGCGGGTAAGTTATTAATTGCCAAGATTACTGTGCTATTCCATATAAGCTTATTTAATAACTTTACTATCTACAAGCTCTGTCAAGTGGCATCCACAGCTACTACATACTCTCATTCTGTTGTACTGACTATTACCAAATTCTGCTTTAAAGCTGCCTAAGACACTATTACTCTACCATAGCTCCCAACATAACATAACTATGACCATCTCTTTTTAATGTCATTTTTGAAGGATATATAGATAAAAACACAGAGTCTTAGTTCTTCCTATTAGTAATATGTTAATTCTAATTTAGCTGTCTTATTGAGATATCCCAGTAGCTGTTAAACTACTACTCCATGTCAATTTGCTAGGTTTGATGAATACTGACTTAGTGCAGTTATAGTGAATATAATATTACTGTGAGTACTGAGAGTAGCATATAAGACACTGCCTACTACTACCTGATACCAAGCTTGATCTATTGATTCTTCTTCCCTTCATCCTTTTAAGATAAATGATATTTCTATTAGGGTATTGTATATGCATGACTATTCTCCTAAAATCACTTTCCTACCTTGTAAATGTATGCTGACTGTAATAGTCATTTACTATTTAGAGATCATTCTAGCTAAATTGACAGAACCTGTTTTGGCACTCCAAGATCTTTGATATCAAAAAAACCTCCAAGGAGTTGATTAATCAAAGTAAGCTTAGCTATGTTGACTGCTTTTCTAATAGAGTCATCTGCATGTACTACTCTTACTACTCTATTATACCAGATCAAAAGCCCTAAATCTGCTATTGTAGGTTTAAACCTGAAACTCTCTAATTTTTCTTTTACTGTCCTATTGTATTAATGAGCTAATTATTTAAGACCATATAGAATTTTCTGTAGATGCTATGTGCTGCTATAGATAGTTGATATACTAGGTATTAGGGTCATATATATGGTGTACTCAAGATGCCCATTTACATCCCATTATCACATCACTTCATTTGTTATGACTGAATTCACTATTAACAACTGTATAGTTTTCTATTGTACTGTTAGTGCAAATAATTCATCGTAATCGACTCCTTTCTACTGATATCCTTACATAATGAGATGTGCCTTATAGGATACTGTCTACCCCTTCTCATCATGCTTGCATACAAGTACTCACCATCATCAGAGGTGGAAAATGACATGCAATGGTACTTCAATTGGTTCTTTCAGGGGGTAGACTATCATATACCATATTACTTCATCAACTGCCAAAAGGTAGTATTGTGCACTAGAGGGGATTTAACTGGTATAGGGCTATACATATCAAAGTAGGTAATTTTCACAGGGATAGCTGTTTTCATGATAGCTGTATAGGAAGTAAAAAGTGTGGCTTTTCCTTCAGCAATGATGGCAAATGAAGATGCTTAGAGGATTCATGAAGAGATAGGACATGTGGGTAAAATGGTCATGGAAAATATGTTGCAGATTACTGATCCTAAACTAGCAAACAAAGTCTCCATCCCTGTTTGTGATGCCTGTGCCAAAGGAAAAGCCACAGTTTTTACATCCTATGCAGCTACCCTGAAAACAACTATCCCTAGGAAATACACCCACTTTGATGTATATGGCCCTGTACCAGTTAAATCCCCCTCTGGCGCACATTACTACCTCTGAGGAGTTGATGAAGCAACGTCGTATATAACAGTCTACACCCTGAAAGACTAAAGCAAGGTACTATTGCATATGATTTTCCAATCCAACAGCTAAAAAATTACCATCGCATAAATCCTGCTTCGATTAAATGTGATGGTGCCAGTGAATTTAAGTCAGCTATTCTGGACAATTTCTGCAGGGATAAAGGAGTTCAGAAAGAAATTCTCCCACCGCGAAAACATGCAATGAATGGGTTGGCAGAAAGGGGTATCTGAACTATTAACAATACATGCTAAACACAGTGGCTGCAAGCTATAGCTGAAGAATGAGCAACCCTCGATCGGCATCGCGTATATAAGGAGGAAGAAACACCCACTGGTACTAGAGCAATTAAATCTTGGTGGGTACTCTTATGCAAGTACGGTGAGAAGGGGAGATAGTACGCTATAAGGCACGTCTCGTCGTGCAAGGATATCGGCAGAAAGGAGTCGATTACGATGAATTATTTGCACCGACAGTACGATACAAAACCATATGGATGTTAATAGCGAATGTGGTCATGAGAAATGAACAGATGCGACAATGGGATGTAAATAGCGAATGCGGTCATGAGAAATGAACAGATGTGACAATGGGATGTAAATGGGCATCTCGAGCACACCATATATATGACCCCACCACCTGGCATATCAACTATCCCCGGCAGGACTTGGCATCTACAGGAAAGCCTATATGGACTTAAAAAATCAGCTCGTCAATGGAATAGGACGGTAAAAGAAACAGAGATGAAACGGAAGCATCAATTTTGGGAACACCGAACGGCATCGTCCCCTGCAACAACAGATACAACAGCTATGCAGATATAAGCTGCCTACTAAGTTGTACTAGCGCATTTCGTTTATTCTGGTCTTCCGGCTATGCATCAAAACCTATCGGCAAAGGCTTTTGATTTGACTTGTAGGGCATGCGTTTGGAGGAAAAGTTGAATGCGCAAGAATATAATGGGTGTTCGGAAATAAATGGATAAGTCGTTTATACAGAGAATTAGCGACTAACACATCATGCCATGCTCCGGGTGCATTGAGCATGCAGTACATAATGGTGCCATAGGGTGCGAATGAAAAGGTGTTTGAAATAGAATAGCATGAAAGCCAACCGTTGTAATAACGATTGTTTTGTACATGTACATGTACATGTACCTGGACATCACCTTGCTCCTTTAATGGTACATGCACACCATCGACAAACCAAGTATCACTATCTAATGCTGGGTATTCTTGAAAATTAGATCGGAAGGCTCTGGGGGCGTCTTTACCGTTGACGACCACATGATTTTGTGTTTTTTAGAGTCCTTAACGTTTCCAAGAATAGCAGTAACCCGAATCGTATATATCGTGTACATGTTGCTGGAATGATAGCAAATATTTGTTCGAGTGATGTATCGATCATAATGGAATAAGGTAGTGTAAAACTAACCTCAATGCATCAGCAGCATCCAACGATCTCTTTTTGGTTCGCTTTTTCACCTTGAGGGTTGATATCGTCTTGAGTTATCGTTTTTTCATCCCAGCGCTTCAAAAAGCCACTTTCGAGAATCAATGTAAAACACCTAACGCCAAAGCCAGTGGTGATGGTGAATGCTTTGCCTTCCTTACTTTCGTATACATATTGCCATGCTGTATGGCATCTCGGATTTTGTGCCGGGTTCGGACGGGTAAGCTAATATCGTCGTCGACAACATTGCCTTCTCATCCGTCCAATCAAGACCATAGCAATAATCGTGAGAGCTATTTCTTCTTCGTCCACTATCCTGCGAGCAAAAGCGACTGGATTTTCGAATTCATCGTCGGTTTCCATCATGGTCGTAGTTTGTAATAGACGGTCACTGGGATTATCATGGCGTGGTTGCAGTGGACAAGGGACGAGTTGCAGAATTGCTGTCCTGAGTAAGCGTATGTAGGCAATCACATGAGCTCCAGAAAGATTTGAATTTTCCAGAACCTTTTGAGACACCCCCACTCCTTTTCGTGATCTGGAAAAGAAAGGAGGGTATTTGACTCTAGAAGGGGTTTAACGTATGCTACCGAGGTAGCATACCCTAAATTTAGCAGCGGAAAGGCATCCTGGATGACCTCCCCTGGACGGGCCTGAACCCACTAAACTCGGTTGGATGCCCAGGCTCCTATCTGGAAAAACACCCTCTATCACAGATCCAAGTCATGGAAGGGGAAGAAGGAGTCGCAAAAGTTTGTGGAGCAGCTATTCAGGCGAATTCTCCCCAAAACTCCTGTGATTCCTGAAAGTGCTAACTGAAGATAGATATTTTCAACCTCACCTCATTCTCACAAAATGGTCTGTTGTTGCTCAAAGTCAGGTGGGGCACGTCGCAGGGGTTAATAGCTATTAGGAGTCTTATATCTCGGCATTGCTTACTTATGACAATTTGATGACTATAGGGAAGCTTTTAGACTAGCTAACAATAACAACGGTTCGACGACTTGTCTGGGGAACTTCTCCAGAATCACTAGAAATTCCTAGGATCGTTCAAACCTGTCCACGGGAGGTCATCCAATGTTAATCCAAAAAGGACCACTTGATTATATTTCGGCACCATATTTCGTACGGATATTAAATAAGCAGAAGCCACGAAAAAATTACTCTCTTCGCTAGCCCAATCGCAGGTATAACAGATGCTTCGATCTGCGAGTACCCTCGTCCAGAAATTGTGTTCATTTTGCAGTTTTTCCCCGAGTTTTCACGTCCTAACCATTATCAATTGCCTAGTAGTTACGGATACTCTCACTTATGTGCAGATACGTCGGCTACGGAATTGCAGGAGCGACACGCATGAGGGGCTTGTTTGGGCAGGATTACTTTTCATTTTGTGCTACATATAAGTATGTAATCCAATTAAGTTCAATCTTTATCCAAGCTCTGCGGCGGTGGATTTGCTCCGGTACAGCAGTCCAGTCGCTGTGAGTTGCCAATTGCGCACCAATGAAATTAGAACCGAATACACACGTGCAAAGTGCGCGGTAAAGAGGATGAGAGTGCAAGCCAGTAGCAGGGGGTTATGGGCTTGGCTGAATCCACAATTAGCCCTTAACTAGAGGAGTGAAGCCTTTTACGTACAGAAGGATAAACACACACAAATATAGCACATACACACATAGGTAAAGATAACATGAAACATTCGCTCTGGAAAAATCATCTGTGTTGAACGAAATACATAGGGTTATTCGAAGTTAAAATACTCTCGGCATTACGTGCAAACTTGCCAAGGTGTCTTAAATTTTTGGCAACTGTGGCAGGGCCAATAAAATCCATACATTTCACTTTCAAGACTGACGAAACTTGAATGTGAGGGTATGTTTCCGTTGATTATTTACTGGAGTTTAGGATATTTACGCTGGATTTAGAGGGAAGGAAGGTTAGGCAACAGAGGAAAGGTACATGAAACAGGACTTAAAAGAAGAGAGAAAATTGTATTCACTATCTAAAGGCAAGCGAAAAACCTCCTCTTATATACATGTTTCTGAGTGCGCCAAGACATGCGCGTGGACCCAAAACATGACTTCAATCATTCATCGACCGACCATCCGCCTACACCCTTAACCCTATCCTGAGCACGTGGTCATTCCTACAACAGTACACAGGCAGGGAGGCTTATGGGTTGGTTGTTTGACTTTTCTTGTTACTTTTCGGTTGACCTTCTCTTTCGTGTTTGTTTCGCTTTGCATGGAGTTGCGTACTCGGGTGAAGGACGGGGTTTCTGTATAAGAGAGGAGTTCTCTTCGGTAGAATGGAGAAATAATCAAGCATTCCCTTCTTCCTCATTTTCGTTCCTCACATTGGGTGATCCCATATCTTGCAAGATACCGTCTGCGGACGGGTAAATGTGAAGTTCGATACGGGCCTTAGCAAAAAACTTGAAACAAGGATGGAAAGTTCTTTCTTTCTTTCTTTTTCTTTCTTTTTGTTCTTTGGAAAAATTCGATTCCTCACATCTCTTTAGCTTATTTCTTCCATAACGACGACGACAATTCCAACAACTCCATTGACCATCATCTCTTCACCACGATCCGCTTTCCCTTTCCTCGGATATTAAAGGTGTCTTTTCCCTGCCATCACGCCCCGCGCCTCCAACCAAAACAATAATCTCCGGCACAGTTTTCGCAAGGCAAAGGGGCGGAATGAGACTTTATACTAAACAAATTTAGAAAAAAAAAAAAAAAAAAAACTTGGAGCTAGCTATGGTATAATGTGGGGCTCCCGGTAATGATGTTTAAAAGAAAGGACACAATCCAATTAATGAAGGGTGTACCTTCGTACAGTCGGGCGAGGGGATTGTTCGGTGATCGAGGCCGGAGAAGTTTGTTTGAAGATAAATCCATGGCGGTCGTCCTCATCATCCGCAAGGGACTAGATAAGCGCATCAGGGCAAAATAGATACTCCATACCTCGAAGGAATTTTATTTTCTCTACATTGTGGGAAAGAAGGGTGTAATGATAATTATTTTTATAGGCTACGAAGGCGGAGATAGAAGGAGAGTTAGGGTCCCGAAAGGTAGGTATTATGTTGTGTACTCCATCTCTCGGAAGATTTCAAACATACGAAAAGGACGCTTCGGGGTATTGTCCGAGTTTTGCAAATTCGAGTAATTTCTCACGTGATCCCAGTCCCTTTTTGATTTAGAGTGTGTAAAGCCAGTCACACAAAAAGCAGGTGTACCGGATTCTACCAAATAACCCAAGTTTCCCCACACCCCGCAGCTAAACTTTCTCCAAGAAGAATTAATTATTACGTATTTTCGTACCTTATTTATTATGACTTGTTACTTACGATACTAATTATACTTGCAAGAGATAATAATGATAGTAAATGTATATTGCCATCCTTTACCAGACTCATTTAGTACGTAGTTAATGATACTTATCCACTAACAGATGAAATTTATTAGAATGTAATGATCAATGTGAAGAAAAGTTCTCTTGGGCATTTATCAGGTTTATATACGGAATAATATTGAATGGATTATATATTTCAAATAAATACATGACATTATTTCATGTTACATAATATATACTAGAATTTACCCTTTCTACATAAAACTCTTGATAAAAAACTTAACTAGCTACTGCCTACCTATAACTTGCTGCAGCTATACTTCAATTACTAGTAATAGTTAAAGGGAAGAAATAAAATAGCATAGACCAGAAGTATGAATTTTTTTTTCTTTTAGTAACACCAGCTTGAGTACCTTCTCAAGTTTGATAACAAGAATGTGAGTTACAAAAAAATATTTATACAACTATCTATACTATAAACTATGTTTTAAAATAAAAGAAATAACTGTAGAGATTAAGCTATGTACATGTGTAAAAAGAGGAGAAATTTATATTTAAAACTGGTTAGTAACCTTATGAAAGCAATTCTATAAGGCTAATAAGCATACTTTATCTGACAATCTTCTCTCTATATTTTTCCTAGTCTAGATAGTGCATAATCTTTGAAAAATAAAATAGAGAATTAAATCCTGCTATACTAGGACATAGAACTCTGGAAAAAGCTTATGGAATATAGAATAGGGAAACTACTAGACAAATGGAAATAGCCCCTACCCCCCTTGACAGTGGTAGTTGAAAGAGGAGGACCCAGAACAGACATGCAGATAGGGAGTGAAGAGCTAGTTGAGGTTGGACTTCTTTAGATCAGTTATTTTTCTTTTTGGTTACCTTTTTCTTTTGTTTCTTTCTTAAGTTTTATCATGGTATAAGTAGGAGGAGGCCTACAGGCTTATTTGTAAAAGGTGCAAGTAGGTAGAGGATTTATTAGGTAGTAGAGTCATCTTTTCTCTTTCCGTTATGTCTTTGATTTTAGTTAAGCATAAATGCCCTGCTGAAGGATAGGAAAGATGTAAAACTATACTATAGGGAAAATTTAAACCTCTTCTTTCTTCTTCCACCCATGCTCAGTGTACTATGGGAAGAAGCTAACCTCTTCTTTCTTCTTGAGGTGAGGATGGCATAGTGGTTTAGCTATCCTAGTGTCACTATACAGTAACACACAATATCATGGGTTCAAATCCTGCTTGCTTTATTCCATAATAAGGATTACTAGTCAGTTATAGGTTTTATAGTGTAACTGAGTTTTCCCTGACTATGTAATTGTCCTTAGAAGGGTAATCAGTGATTTAACCTATGTATTTAGCCTATTATCATGTCTATCTATAACCCAATGTGACCAATGACTACAATAGCTATTTAAAGGGCTACCCTTATAGCACTTAGCGAAGTTCGCTCCTAGGTGCGCAGTTATATCATAGGGCCTTAATTGGCTAGTATGCCCTACCTACATTACAGTGTACTATAGGAAGATCCAAGCATCTTCTTTCTTCTACTGTATAAAAGGTTACCCTGACAGTGCTTAGCAAGTTTACTCCTATGTACATCGTTATGTTATAGGCCCTTAATTATGGTGGTACACCCCGCCCATCCTCAGTGTACCATGGGAAGAAGTAAACCTCTTCTTTATTCTTTATACAGCATCTTAAGTAAATACTATAGGAATAAGAACACTATTCCTACAAACCTTCAGCACCTCATGATCATTTAGATCTGCTGTATATAAATACCTTTTAGTGCTCTAAAGAGTTGTATATCTTCCTTATTCCTAATTTACTCCTGAAACCTACTATAGACTAATGTCTAGTTTGTATCACTAAAGGAGTTATCCTTTACAATTATTCATAACTAGGATAGACATAATTATATATACTAAAGAATTTAGTAATATAGTAAGTAAAATTTGAATATAATTATTAGCTTAGAAAAGTAAATAAAAAGAAAACTTTACTAATCAATCTACTAATTACAGAGTTACAGTGATAGTCTTATATATTTATCTCCTACTTGTAATAAAAAAAAAGGTACAAAACCCCCTAAAAGCTCAAATAAATAGATAGCCTAATCCTGTAATCTCTTACTATAATATAAAGATATAATACTCTTCAATGTCCATTAGATGAATACTAGATAGAAATAGGACAAGTGAGCTATTTATATATATGAAACTAAACTACAAATTCTATACACTTAAACTTTTTCTAATACTGTTATCCTAAATCTACTTTACCTTCTAATTTATAAAAGAAAGCAATTTTTACTGCTTATAGTAACAATGATAAAAATAAATTTCTCTAGATATCTATAGGTATACAATAAGATACATATAAAAGACATAATACAAAATAGAATTTTGGCAAAATTTTTATGTAGTCCTTGGAAGCTTGACTATATAGGCAAGATATATTACCTATTAAGTGGTATATATGAAGTATTTTTTTCTACGAGGGTAAAAGAGCTAATCTACATCATTTCTTGAAATGTCTATTAGTTGATATTCTTAGCAATAGTATTAATAGTAAGTAGGAGATGTGCTACTGACCTTAAGTCAGCTGTCTTTTTACCTCTGTCATAGCTTTACATAGCTGCATGTGGAGGTTCTTTTGATGACCCCTTCAGGGTCATAAAGATAAAATAAAATGAATTTCCCCCCCCCATAATAGTAAGTAGGAAGTTCAGGCATAAGCCTTACTTATTATAAATAAGAAGTAAGACATAGTACAAGGTAATGTAAGAGGTATAAACCTCTAATATATACTCTAGTTATAGAAAATTAGAGTGTTTAGGGGATTCTTAAGGGGGTTCCTTAGAGCATAATATGTGAACTATATATTATATAACTTGTATTACATATAGCACCCATCAGTTTATATAAAGTATATACAAGTACTAGTATAGCAAACTATAGAGTATATCTTATCCATACTTCTTAACATACTTTTTTATAGCTACCTTCTTATATATAACAAGATACCTATAGTACCTATCAGTTTATATATAGTACTTACAAGTATAGTAAGCTATAAATTATACTATATATATACTTTTTAGTTTACTTTTCAGTAGGATTTTGATTTCCAATCAGTCACTATTAGATGGAGAGTGTGTGTACACTCAATTAAGAGCAAAGACATACTTGCATATATAGGAGCATCATGACATACCTTCATCTGCTAAGCACTGTCAGGGTAACATTTATACAGCTATTGTATTCAATGGTCACATTCACTTACATGTACTGAACTAGTAATTATAGAAGCATATTGTAATAAATCGTGGTCATGTACTTTCCTACTTATTTTATTCTCCTTATATTTCCTATTGTTAGTGATGTTCTTTGGAATTCTGTATTAAGAATCACAAATTGTCACTCAGTCATATTGTAATGAACCGTGGTCATGTACTTTCCTACTTGTTGTATCCTCCTTATGTTTCCTATTGCCAGTAATGTTCTTTGTTATTCCGCGTTATGAATCATGAATTATCACTCGGTCATGTATGGTCACTCATGTTAGCTGTATGCCTTGCAGAGGTCATGAGAACAGTGTTTAGATTGAATGATGTATGGAAAAGGGTCATGTAGACAAAACAGGTTTTACACAGACTGCTCTAGAAGGGAGGCAGTGCTCTTGGCGATTGGTATAAAAGAGAAGGAAATCTCACGGTCCTGTATTTCCTTTTCTTTCTTCTTCACGCAGTATCTTAAGTATACACCTTAGGAATAAAGAGTTATTCCCACAAACCTTCAGCACATCGTTGCTTCACTCAATGCACATCTCTTGAGTCCTCTACAGAGTTGTGTATCTTCTTCTATCCTGATTTACCCAAAAACCCTGATACAGACTGAGCATCAGTTGTATCGCTGAAGGAGTTGTCCTTTACATATGTATAGTTGCTCATATTTAGCTGTCTGCCTTGCAGAGGTCATGAGAACAGTGTTTAGATTGAATGATGTATGGAAAAGGGTCATGTAGACAAAATAGGTTTTACAGAGACTCCTCTAGAAGGGAAGTAGTGCTCTTGGCAATTGGTATAAAAGAGAAGGAAATCTCACGGTCCTGTATTTCCTTTCTTTCTTCTTTACACAGTATCTTAAGTATATACCATAGGAAAAAAGAGTTATTCCCACAAACCTTCAGCACATCATTGCCTCGCCTAATGCGCATCTCTTGAGTCCTCTAAGAGAGTTGTGTATCTTCTTCTATCCTGATTTACCCCAAAACCCCGATACAGACTGAGCATCAGTTGTATCACTGAAGGAGTTGTCCTTTACACATATATGGTTAGGGAAAACTCACTTACACTATAAAACCCATTACTAACTAGGAAATCTTAGTAATAAGGAGTGGCGTAAGTTAGATTTGAACCTACGACATTGCATATTACTGAACAATAATACTGAGACAGCTATACTACTAGACTATCCTCACCCATATACTTTTCAGTAGCTACCCTCTTATATATTATTAGATTTTCCAAAAATCTCAGGTACCCCTCTTGGCATTCTTGGCTATCACAACTAGAAAACCATAAAAAATCACTTGTTACATTAAGTTCATATAACTCTACCACATATACTATAGGAATAATACTTTTATATACTCTAAAGAATGAAAAAAGATAATTATTATAATTTATTCTCTGTAAAATAGCTTCCTTTCAGTAGTTTATAAAATGCTAAAATTTTCTTTATTTTTAATCTCCTTTTATCTTTTTATGGTTGTAGATGAGATTCTATCAGGCTAAAGAAAATAAAACAAATAATATATATTAATTAAGAAATATATTGATATGATCCCTATATTTAATCCAATTTTTATATAGAATTGGTGTTTATAGAAGAACCTTATCATATAGATAATTTTAGATATGATTGTTAACCAAAGAATAGAGATGTATAGCAATAAGAAAATAGGCTGAAATGTAATAACACTGCTTCTATTTACATATATGAGTATATTTGAGTTGTTTACGAACACTCAATCTTAATTTTATATAGATAATCTAGTTTAATTTACAACCTCAAAATTGTCACTAAAGAAAGTATAAGGTACTGCTCCATAGAATGAGATTTTCAAGACTTTCTTAGAAAAATTTAATTGCCAAATACATAAAACTCACATAACTTCTACAGCAAAACAGGATCTCATATACAATTGTTGTAAAGGTATAAAGGAACTTGAAAATATGGTAATTTTTGGTGTTCTATATGGAATTGAAAAGAAGTTATTTTTACAGAGAATACATTTAATTTTTGTCCTTTTTCATTGAAATATCTTTCGAGTATAAAGAAGTATTATACATCCAGCATCAGTAGTGGGGCTGCTTGAAATTCCTTAGCCAAGAATGCCAAGAACGGTGCCGGAGACTTTCTGAACATACTGTACATGTAATAATTCACAGGTAAAACCCGGTAAAAAAGGAAGAAAATCTAGTCTACAATAGTTAGATACCTGCCAGGCTGCCGGGTATTTATCCATATCGTAATAATGTACTCTTCTTCACCTTTTTTCCTTTTATACACATATATATAAACCTATTATTTCTGACGCTGTTTTTTGGTACATGTACTTGATGATAGGACATACACGTGATGGTGAGAATCACAAGGCGGTTAGCTGAGGACTTGAGAAACAATAATCTGAAAGAATGGTTTTAGTGTAATTTGTTTGTATAGTGTACATTATATGTGTTCGTGCTGTTAAAGTTGCTGCGGTGAGCAGTTAAAACCGAGACATCGGCAATTTTACGAGTTAATTAATCATCTCGATATGGTGTGCGACGTGTACAGAATGTATCGTTTGATTTCAGCTTGCACGTACTGTGCTTCGCGGCTGAGTAATTGGTGAAAACCTTAAATGCGGCAATAATGCGGTTCATTATTTCCACAGTATCACCCCACCTCTTTTCACTGCCACTTTCCACGAATATATATAACATGCCGGTTACATACTCGACTTTTAAGTTGCGCTTCCCTGTTGTTGCCCGATTTCTGACAAATGTGACAAATAGTATCGCACGATGTTTGTGTAACATTCCTGAATCACGGGTTCGTCTATTTTAAACCTCGACACTGTTCCAGGTAGGAGCTGGTAATGAATTGGTGAAATTGAGCATAGTACTTGAGGTGAGTCAGCGAATGAGGTATTTGCGAAATTAGCTTGGACAGTTGGATGTTATGTAAGAAGTGTGAAATTGAGATATTTGTTTGGAGGTTGGAGACATGGATTGTTGCAAGAGTTGAGTGGCACTGTGCATGCACACGCTTACCCGCGAAGAGAACTGTGTTACGGTAACATGTAAAGCACACTTGTACTGCTTACAAGCACCTATATTTAACAAGCACTAGACCAATTAAGGTTTAATCCTCCACCGTCGCTTAACCTCCCCAGTTTAAGAGAAAGCTTAAACCCAGTCGCCCAGGTCCCAGGACTCTTAGCGCGGCATGGATAAAGAACGTGTCACGGCGCTAAGTTAACTCTATCTTCACCCCCACAGCCCCGTGCTCCCTCTCAACCTCCTCGGCCCCAAAAAAAAACTTCCTCCAGGAAAAAACGAAAAAAAAAAAAAAAGAAAAGAAGGGGACCCCTGCACAAGCCGTCCCAAGGCTCCTGAGAAGTAATGGATGAAGGGGAGGTGAATTTGTGTTAACCATCTAGACAGTAACCCTTTCTCGCCTAGTCTCTTGACTAACATAGATGTCGCAATGCGAATTTGCAAATGATTGAGACACATGTAACACAAAGGTGCACATCCCAATCTAAATTCATCTGTGCAACTTTGCAGCTAGCCAGCCACGGTAAGGGCTTGTAGTAATACGAGCTCACATTAACGGTACACGCTCGCCTTTTGAATATGTATCAGTCCTTAGCTGAAGGATGGGCAGGTTCATGCAGCCACTTATATGCCACATACTTTAGAGCACAACAGCGAGAAGAATTTGCTATGTTAGGAGTAAACTGCGCCTCAGAATAGTTATGTGTTAACTTGATTAAGTTGTGGATTGGATTCCGCATTCGAGAATATGTAGGGTTGGCATGGGAACAGCGAGCGGGAGTTTAATAGCCCCCGTCTTTCTTCTTTTCGCGTAGGATTTGCTCTCTCCTCTCCCCCCCCCCCCCTTTCCCTTCTCTTTTAATTCTTCTTTTTGGGGGTTGAGGACTTGGGACTGCGAACACCTCTCCGCCGCAATCATGGCCGACGCACCTGAAGTCTATCACGGACTTGAAATCAGGCCTGTAAGTCGCGTCTCGTTTAATTTCCGTAAAATACTCCTCTCACGTTCCTTACAAACTAATCATCATATAGACGCAACAACATGCGGCTACTCCACCTTTACCACAACATCCCCCTCAGGGTTTCTCCCCTCCCCAACCTCAACCCACCCCCGATAAAATATTAGCCTCGACCCTCGACCCTCCATCACCTTCTTCCTCACCTGCTCCAGCCCCGGGAACTTACACTCAACCACTCTACCCGCCGCAATCACCGGGTCCGGATCCACAGCAGTCACTCTCGCCCTATAAACCCGAATATGCACCCGGACTACCAGGATACCAAGCCGCATACGGAGCACTAGGACAGCGGGAGTTTTTTCAGCAACCGGGACAGACGCAGGGGTATGTCCCACCTGTAGTGGTCAACATGGGGAATGTAGGGAAGGAAAAAAGAATTTGCGGCATACGGAGGAAGATATTCTTTATAATCTTGGTGGTGGTAGTGATCTTGGTGATAGGCGCGATTGTGGGGCCGGTTGTACGGTTCGTATTGTTAAGGCGAAATACTAGGTCTTCGAATAGTGCCTCCTCAGGCTCTTCAGATTCGTATGTCTCTTCCCTGATGCCAAACTCCAGTGATCCTAACGTATATCCAGATCGCCCACTAGCACTTCTCCCACTTCTCCCACCTCTTCCACCCCTTCCACCTCGACGTACACTCCCTACCCTCTCCAAACTGGCTTATGGAATATCAACTCGTCTTTAAATTCCTTCGACGGGATTTGCTCGCAGGACAATTACCGTGGAGTCATGGGCTGCGGACCGCTGGAACTCCCACTAACAATAACGCAATCTGGAGACGGCTATAGGATCACAAAGTCGCCATACACTGATCTCGATCGGGAGTTAACGCCGCCGACCAGCGATGACGATTGGTGGATGGCTAATGTCATTGATCCGCGGGGTTTGTGCGGGACCGTTAGTAATGTTACCGTGCTGCTCGGACAGGAAGGCCAGTTTATGGCTTCTAAGTGAGTGGATTTCTTTATTTGGTTCGGATGAGAGGAGAGTAAGAGTGGAGGATGTAATTTTATTTGCTTTTTATATTCGGTCTCTAGAGAGAAGGGTGGAGGTGGAGCAGAAGCTGACGGATTGATAGCCAACATTTCACGGAAAGCGCCTGTAACCTTGACAACGGGTATACGAGCTATGCTAATCAGCAATGTAACTGTTATTGGTGGGGGACTGTGTGAGGACAGTTTGTGGGGTAATTTTGGGGGCGCTTCTTATGTATTTTTTTTTATCTTTACGCTTTTAAGCGTTTCGAGTCTTGCAGGATCAGGGTTTGGAGTTTTATATAAAATATATATTGTTTGGCTCTGCGGGCATTTTTGCGGAGATACCGTCATTTTTCTTCCCTCCTTTTTTTTTGGGATGTCGTGGGTTTGGAGGGAATGATTTGGTGGCAGAGGTATTGGAAGCAGTGAATATTTATTTTTGTCTGCGCGGCAATTTTTTTTTTTTTGAATTTTTGATTGGCATGCGATTTTATTTTGTATACCCCTCCCCTATTTTTTTTCTCTTCGAGGATGCTTGTTACCCGGAACAGGTGTCCAACGAAAATTCATACCAGCGAGTGAGAACTCGTGATTGGAATTTCGACATGCACCCCAGGATTTCCCATCGCACCTCTTCTAACGAAACCCACTAAAAATTCAATACTCAATGTTTTCTTCCAGGGGATGGGCTGAGTGGTCAAGAGTTTACGCAGGCTAGAAACCTTCCTGCTCCTGCATATTAAACTTCCAGGGTTGTTGATTCAACTGCGCTTCGAAACATACACTGGGGGGATGTCTTCACGCTCGAGGCTTTCTGAACTTTCACAATTAAGATTCATTTGGCGAAATTTGGTTTCGTATATATTGAAGTTATTTTTGGATATAAATTTGGAGAAAACTCTCCTGACACTCAGAGAAAGTCACTATCCGGAACGCGTATGAAGTTTGTGAGTATTGCTTTTCTTTTTTCTTGGTTTACGCTACTTGGCAGCTTAGGTGGGGGTGAATATGATCGGTTATAGTG
>JABYPW010000214.1:9505-32668 GCA_016880775.1 Phymatotrichopsis omnivora | reverse complement strand
AAAGTTTTTTTTTTTTTTTTTTTTTTTTTTTTTTGACTTGGTTATAGATATCATTGTACAAGACAACCATATCCTACCTAACATCTATTTGCATGTAGAACTTAGCTACTTATCATATATATAGCAACTCTATACTGAATAGCTAGAGATCTGCAAGAACCTTCATTGTGAAAAACTGAACCTTTATGATAACCACTACCTTCAGCTGCTGGATGGCTACTTATATCACCATACTTTATTCCATATCATTATGGAATTAGGAAAAAAGTATGGTGTAACAATTGATATACGAACTATCAGAGACCTGTTGGATGCAAAAGTTAACCTGAATAAAACTTTGCATCTGAGGTCCATCTCTCTTGACATCCTCCTACAAATGTCTACCCTGAGTCTATATCTAAAGGTTGAGGTGCTAAGTAATATATCCAGGTTATAAAGCAGAGGATACTAAAAAGGTACAGGCAGGGGAGGATGAGGAAGTGTGGCTCCTTGATAACACTGCCTTCATTATATCCCAGTTAAAATAGTATACTAAATTTATTACAATATATTTCATATAGGACTTAGGCTGTAATAATCACAGTTTGTTGCTGAAATTGCAAATATTCTAGGTATTTATGATGAACTGTAGTGATGTACTTTCCTATGTGTTATGTTTTCATTACATTACTCATTTGTTACTGTTTTTGTTTGGAGTTCTGCATTATGAGTTATGAATTATCACTTACTCATGTATTATTACTTGTGTTAGCTGTCTGCCTTGTGGAGGTCATTAGAATAGCATTTAGATTGAAAGATATATAGGAAAGGGTCATGTAAACAAAACAGGTTTTGAAGAGACTACTCTAGAAGGGAGGCAGTGCTCTTAGCAGTTGGTATAAAAGAAGGAGAAATCTATATAGTCATATATTTCTCTAATTTCTTCTTATGCTGTATGAAGGGTTACCCTGATAGCACTTAGCGAATCTGTTCCTATGTTATGCAAATATATTATATGCAATAAAGTTTGTACGATACCCTATCCATACATCTATGATCTAAGGGAAGATCAAATCCTCTTCTTTCTTCTTGTGTTGTAGGTTTAAATCCCACTTACCTCTTACTATACTATGAATTACTTGTTAGTTTTAGGTTTTGTAGCTTCGGTGAATTTTCACAACTGTACAATAGTCCTGAGAAGGGTAATCAGTGATTGAACCTGGGCTTACTTAGTGACTTTAGCCTATTATCATATCTATTGTAAGCAAATATGACCGATTATCATAATGGCCATATGAAGGGTTACCATCACAGTGCTTAGCAAGATCACTCCCACATAATGCATTTATGTTATATGCTCCTAATTGAGTGCAATCTCCTGTTGGTGTAATAGTGAATATGGGGAAGATAATATCCTGCTCTTTTTTCTTGGTAGAGGATGGTCTAGTGGTATAGCTGTCCTGGTGTCATTGCACAGTAATGCTCAATATCATAGGTTCAAATCCCTCTCACCTCATTTCATACCACGAATTTCTAGTTCATTACAGGTTTTATAGCATAAGTGACTTTTCCCTGACTGTGCAAGGTTGCCTAATTACTGGTTTAGCCTTGTAAGTAAATATAACTGATGACCTCAATCACTGCAAGAAGGGTTACCCTAATAGTACTTAGCAAGATCACTCCTATGTATGTGGGTATGTCTTTGCAATTAAGTTTGTGTATATGCCCTGCCCATATAATATTAAACCAAGGGAGAAGTATATCCTCTTCTTTCATCTTATCTGTATGAAGGGTTACCTTGACAGAGCTTAGTGAGATTACTTATATTTATGTCGCTATGTACTTGCAATAAAGTTTGTGTACACATCCTACCCATACAATAGTAAACCAAGGGAGAAGAATATCCTATCTTTCTTGTTATCCCATATCAAGGCTTTCCCTGATGACACTGAGTGAGATTGCTTATACATAATATGAATATGTCATATGCTCATAATAGAGTATTACATCCTATCTGTACAATAGTAAATGTGGGGAATATAATATACTCTTCTTTCTTCTTGTATGTGGTTATGTCTTTGCAATTAAGTTTGTGTACATGCCCTGCCCATACAATAGTAAACTGAGTGAGAAGCATATCCTCTTCTTTCTTCTTGCCATATGTAGGGTTACCCTAATATCACTTAGCAAGTTCTCTCCTAAGTTATTGTAACTATGTTATATGCAATTAAGTTTATGCAATTGCCTATCCATAATATCAGTGATCAAGGTAGGTGAATATCCTCCTCTTTCTTCTTACATAAGGATAGTATAATGGTATGGCTATCCTGGTGTTGTTATGCAGTCATGTACAATATTGTAGGTTTAAATCCCACTCACCTCATTCTATACCACAAATTTCTGGTTAGTCACAGGTTTTGCAGCATAAGCGAGTTTTCCCTGACCATGCAAGGTTGCCTAATGACTACTTCAGTCCTTGTAAGTGAATGCGACTAATGACCTTAATGGCTATATGAAGGGTTACCCTAATAGTGCTTAGTAATATCACTCATATATATGTAGCTATATATTTGCAATTAAGTTTTTGTATATGTCCTGCCTATAAAATAGTGAACTAAGGGAGAAGTATATCCTCTTCTTTCTTCTTGGCCATATAAAGGGTTACTGTAATAGTGCTTAGTGAGATCGCTCCAACATAATGCAACTATGTTATATGCTCATAATTGAGTATGATGTCCTATCTATACAATGGTGAATATGGGGAAGATAATATCCTCTCCTTTCTTCTTACCATATAAAGGGTTACCCTGATAGTACTTAAAGAGTTCACTCCTTAGTTACATGACTATGTCATATGTAATTAAGTTTGTGCAATACCCTATCTATACTATATTTACCAAGGGAGGTGAATATCCTCTTCTTTCTCCTTAAGTGGAGGATGGTCTAGTGGTATAGCTGTCCTAGTGTCGTTGTGTAGCAACATGCAATGTCGTAGGTTCAAATCCTGCTCACCTCATTGCATACTATGAATTTCTGGTTGGTCAGTGGTTGTATAGCATAAGCGAGTTTTCCCTAACCATACAAGCTTGCCTTATTACTAGTTCAGTCCTTGAAAGTGAATGTGACTGATGACCTCAATAGCTGTATGAAGGGTTACCATAATAGTGCTTAGCAAGATCGCTCCTATGTATGTGGCTATATCTTTGCAATTAAGTTTGTGTACATGCCCTACTAATACAGTAGTAAACTAAGGGAGAAGCATATCCTCTTCTTTCTTCTTGGCCATATAAAGGGTTACCCTAATGGCGCTTAGCGAGATCGCTCCTACATAATGCAACTATGTCATATGCTCATAATTGAGTATGATGTCCTATCCATAGGATAGTAAACATGGGGAAGATAATATCCTCTACTTTCTTCTTAGCATATAAAGGGTTACCCTGATGGCGTTTACTGAGTTCGGTCCTGTGTTATGCAACTATATCATATGCAATTAAGTTTGTATGACACCATATCCGTACATCAGTGATCTAAGCAAAGATCAAATCCTCTTCTTTCTTCTTGGCTGTATAAAGGGATAGGCTAATAGCACTTAGCAAATTCGCTCCTGTATTACGTGACTATGTCATATACAATTAAGTTTGTGCGATGCCCTATCTGTATATCAATGATCTGAGGGAAGATCAAGTCCTCTTGTTTTTTCTTATGAGGCAAGGATGGTACAATGCTATAGCTATCCTGGTGTCATTGTGTAGTAATGCATAATATCATAGGTTCAAATCCTGCTCACCTTATACCATACTAAAAATTACTGGTTAGTTTCAGGTTTTATAGCTTATGTGAATTTCCCCAATTATACAATAGACCTGAGAAGGGTAATCAGCAATATAAGTTGGCTTACTCAGCAAGTTTAGCCTATTGTTGTTCCTATCATAAGTGAATGTGACCAATGCTCAAAAATAGCTGTATAAACGATTACCATGATAGTGCTTAGCAAGATCAGTCGTATGTATCATGGATATGTCCTGGCAATCAAGTTTGTATAACTGTTCCCCCTATACAATACTGACCAAAGGGAATCTCTGATCCTCTTCTTTCTTCTTGCTATAGAAATAGTTACCCTGACAGCAATTAGCAAGATCGCTTCTATGTATGTGGCTGTAAAGGACAACTCCTTCAGCGATACAAATTATCCTCAGCTATATCAGGGTCTGGGGGTAAATCAGGATAGAAGAAGATGCACAACTCTTTCAAGGACTTAAGAGATATGCATAGAGTGAGGCAATGATATGCTAAAGGTTTGTAGGAATAACTCTTTATTCCCAAGGTGTATACTTAAGATACTGTGTAAAGAAGAAAGAAAGAAATATATTTCCCTATACTATAGTTTTACATCTAACCCATCCTCCAGCAGGGTGTTTACACTTAACTAAAAGAAAAGACATAACTGAAGGAGAGAAGATGACCACCCATTCTGCTAAAAAGCTTCTAAAAAGATAATATACCACCTACTCTTACTATACAAATAAACCTAAAAGAACAAAGGAAAGAAATCAAGAAAAAAGGTCCTCTGCTAAATACAATCTAGTTACCTACTAACCCTAGTATTCCTGAGCTTTTATTAGGTCCTTCTCTCTTGATTATCACTATTGAGGGTAGGGGGGGAATCCTGGCCTGGTCCAGTAGTTTTCCTATTCCTTTTTTAGCTAACTTTTTCCATAGAGTAACGTCTTTATACAGAATATATTCGAGGTCCTTTCCTTGGTATAGCTATTGTTTCATTTCTTGGGTGGTCAGGCACTCTATCAGGTAGTGTTGTACATTCTGGGGTTCTCTGTAAATGCGATAGTTGCTTTCTTAGTTAAAGTGGAGGAAGTTGGGGATGTAGCAGTGACCTACTCTGAACTGGAAGGCTCTTGCTGCTTAGTATTTGTTGATTGTAGTGTAAGGATCTATCTTCTTTTCCATTGGTTTTCTAGCATAGAGTTTGAAGGCTTTCTATAGTCTGTCTTTGGTTTCACACTAGATGGAGGACCTGGTCATTGCCTTTTTGTATTGTCCTGTTTTCACTTTCTAGGGATCTTTTTTGCTCGACTTTATTTTGGCTAGCTAGTCAGCTAATTTGTTTCCTTCAATTCCAGCAAGACCTAGAACCCACTCTATTTGGGTGATGATTCCTCTGTCACTAAGCTTTTGATTGAGCCTGAAAATTTCTTTGGCCATGTTCTGGGTGGGTGATGGGAAAGGGTTTGCTGCTGCAGTCAGGGCAGCCTGGGAATCTAAGAATATGTGAAGCTTCTTCACTTTTCTTCTTACTTAGGTCCATTTGTAAGTGATTTCAAATGCCTTCCTTATTCCTGTGAGCTCTCCATTGAAGACATAGACTTTGGATCCTAGTGCTTTGGATTCTCTTTTGACTTCTTTTCCTCCATAGTACACAATAGCTACCTTTCCTACTTTGCTGTTATCATTGACTTTTGATGTGTCTGTGAAGATTACTAGCTCTAAGTTGTCGAAGGCCCTTGGCCAAGTTGCAATTACTTTGTCTTTTTCCACAAACTTAACCACTTCTAGTCTTCCTTCTTGACTGATCAACCTTGGTCTAATTTGCTGTATAAGGTTGTATTTGGAGAATGTTGAGTTTCTGATGCTTTCTTTCACAGTGCTTATGAGCAAGTCTATCTGGAGTTGCCTTGTTATTGAGTCTGAGAAGAAGAAAGAAAGGAAATACAGGACTACAAGATTTCCTTCTCTTTTATACCTATTACCAAGAGCACTGATTCCCTTCTAGAGCAGTCTCTGTAAAACCTGTTTTGCCCACATGACTATTTTCCATGCATCATTCAATCTAAATACTGTTCCTATAACCTCTGGAAGGTAGACAGCTAAACATGAGTAACTATACATAACTGAGTGATAATTCATAATGTAGAATTCCAAATAACATCACTGACAATAGGAAATATAAAGAGAATATAACAAGAAAGAAAGTACATGATTATGATTCATGACAGTGGCTATGTCTTTGCGATTAAGTTTGTGTACACACCCTACCTATACAATAGTGAATAGAGGGAGAAGTAAATCCTTTTTTTTCTTCTTAGGGAGGATAGTCTAGTGGTATGGCTATCCTGGTATCATTGTTTGGTAATGCATAATATCATTGGTTCAAATCCTACTTGCCTTATTCTATAATAAGAATTTCCTATTGGTTGCAGGTTTTGTAGCATAGGCGAGTTTTCCTTGACTATGCAAGGTTGCCTAATTACTGGTTCGGTCCTTGTAAGTGAATGTGACTGATGAGCTCAATAGCTGTATAAAGGGTTACCCTGATAGTGCTTAGCGAGATTGCTCTTATATATATGGCTATGTCTTTACAATTAAGTTTATGTACATGCCCTGCCCATACAATAGTGAACCAAGGGAGAAGCATATCCTCTTATTTCTTCTTCAGGCCTCTTACTCTTTGCAACTCCTCCTCTACTATAATGAGCAGAAACTATCATCAGTGCTACCTAAGCTAATGGAAAGACTGCACCCATCACCAGAGAACGATGTGCTGAGTTATTCACCTACCACTATAACTGCCAAGTGAGACCATAAACCAGTGTAGTGATGATGTCAGGTAGTAGTAAACAGCAGTCACTGTAGATGTGTTGATAACCCCTGTAGTGTAACTTGCCTTATTCACTACCATATCCCGCATTGCATAAACGAGTCTCATAATACCTCATACACTGATCACTAAAAGTACCTTATATCACATCTCTCAGAGCCCATAAGAGTAGTGTGCAGGCTATGCAGGGTGTGCGTCATAGGGGAAAATCACTTATCACATTGGCTAAGATTGGAAGCTGGCCTGAAAAAGCTTCCTAAACAATAAGAGACTGTAAAACTGCTCACCTATCTCATATGGCAATAAGGGTGTCCAAGCTAGTAGATAGTCCTGAGAAGGGTAATCAGTGATTTAACGTGTAATTGCATAGCCTATTATCACATATATCAGGGATCGAAGTCATATGAGTGACTGCCTCTACCCCCCACCATAGCAAAATGAAAGTGACTACTATAAGCCCTAAGAAAAGGTTACAGTTAGGAGCAGCGAAGGATTTCTTTTGTAAGGAAAGGGAATGCAATCAGTAGGAGTAGAGGATTCGAACTGTCTTTTAGGAGGCCCATGGCTGTAGTTAAGAATTTTTTTTTATTATCTGCCTACCTTAGTTATGTCTCTACTTTGAATTAAGTGCAAACACCCTACTACATAGGTAGATGTAAAACTCCATAAATTGGGAAAATAAAGTATTAGACATTCTTTGTCTCTGGGGCACCTTACCATCTCCTCCTCCCCTCTACATTTTGACCAGAAACTATCACTAGTGTTGGCCTTACCTGGTGAAAAAACTGTACCCCTTTACAAAAAAATGATAATAGTCGTACACCCTACAAGTCCTTTCAACATCTCAGTATAGTATTATAATGCTATCACTATTACTTAGCCAAAGAACACTCCAAGAGCAATGACAAACTATGCCAACAATGTGGTATAGGCTTATACTGCCGTATTTTGTTGCTTAAGTGAGTCTGGTAATACCTCTGACACTTATCACCAAAATTATCCTATGCCACATCTCTCGTAGCTACTAGGAGCAGTGTGTAGGCTGCCTGGAGTGTGAGTTATATGAGAAAAAGTATGTATCACATCAGATAAGTGATTAGTAGCTAGCCTGAAGCTTCCTAAGCATGAAACAACTATAAAAACTGCTCACCCCTTGCTTAATAATGGGTGTGTGAATAGGCCCACCCCCTTATCTATTAGTAGTCACATAGATAGCTAACTTTACTGAAAATACCAGTGGAATAGATATGACCACTGCAAGCCTTCAGAAAAGGATACAGTTCAAAGCTGTAGAGGATTTCTTTTATAAAATAGAAGGGTAATGGAAGTAGGAGGAGTGGAGGATTTTACTGTCTTTTGTTATGCAAATGGCTGGAGTGGAGCACCTTCCTGTACTTTCCTATATATATCATATGCTATTAAGTTAGTACAATGCCTCACTATATGGTATGGGATGTAAAATAACTTTACTTAGGAATCTAAACTATTGGGCATTCTCTGTCTTTAGTATGAGTATGGTCTAGTAGTATAGCTGTCCTGATGTTATTGTGTAGTAATGCGCAATGTTGTGGGTTCAAATCTTACTTGCACTACTCCTGAATACCATGATTTCCTAGTCAGTGTAGGGTTTTGTAGCATAAGTGAGTTTCCCCTGACCATATACATAAGTATAAGCAAATGTGACTAATGATCTCAATGGCCATATGAAGGGTTACCCTGACAGTGCTTAGCTAGTTCGCTCATATATTACACAACTATATCTTTACTCTTAATTGAGTGTACATACCCTGTCAGTATATAGTGACCAAGGGAACACTATATAATAGATATTCTTTGTCTTATACTTCTCACTATTCTCTTTCCCCCCCCATATATTACAATGAGCAGAAACTATCTTGAGTGCATTCTAAGCTAAAGAAAAGACTGTACCCTTTATAAAGAGTATGATAGCAGTTGTGTGCCCTACAAGTCCTTTGGATATCTTGGTATAGGATCGTACTACTATCACTATTGCTTAGGCAATATAGCCCCCTAGAGCGATGACAAATTATGGTGACAATGCAGTATAGGCTTATACTACCATATTTTGTCGCTTAAGTGAGTGTCACGATACCTCCTACACCAATCATCAAAAGTATCCTATGTTACATCTCTCAGAGCCTATATGAGCAGTATACAGGTGACCTGGAGTATGAGTCATGGGAGAGAAACTACGTATCATATGAGCTAAGCAATTAGTAGCAAGCCTGAAGCTTAATGAGCATGAAGTAAATGTAAAAACTGCCTACCCCTCACTTAACAATGGGCATGTAAATAGGCCTACCTCCCATCCTATAGCAGTTATGTAGATGGCTAACCTTACTAAAAAGACTAGCCAAATAGATCTCACTACTGCTAGCCTTGAGAAAAGGATATGGTTAGAAGCCACATCAGATTTCTTTTTTAAAATAGAAGGGTAATACAAGTGGTTGGAGTAGAGCATTTCACTAACTTTTGTTAGGCAAGCAGCTGCAGTGGAAGACCATCCTGTACTTTCATAAATATATCATATGCTATTAAGTTAGTATGATACCCCACTAGGGGTTATAGGATGTAAAATAATTTTACTATGGAATTTAAATAAATGGACATTCTTTGTCTTATCATGGGTTCAAATCCCACCTACATCACTTATAAATACTTCAATTTCCTAGTCAGTCATAGGTTTTGTAGTGTAAGCGAGTTTTCCCTAACTGTACATATAAGTATAAGCAAATGAGACAGATGATCTCAATAGCTGTATGAAGGGTTACCCTGATGGCACTTACCAGGTTTGCTCCTATATTACACAAATATGTCTTTGCTCTTGATTGAGTGTACATACCATGTCCATATATAGGGACTGAGGGAACACCATATAGTGGACATTCTATGTCTTTTCCTTCTTTCCTCTTTAGCTTCGAGACTAGCTTTGAGTCTTAAAAATATATTTGCTTCTCCCCTATGACGTTACCTCTTTACCATTCCATCTCTTAGTAGATATTAGAAAGAATACATTCCATTGATAAGAATAAGTTGAGATATCTGAGTTCAGTCAGTAATATTTATAGCTTCATACTGGTGTAATCTTTACTGAGCTATTTTACCTCTTGAGATACACACTGTTAACATGTAAAGGATAACTCCTTCAGCGATACAACTGATGCTCAGTCTGTATTGGGGTTTTAGGGTAAATCAGGATGGAAGAAGATACACAACTCTATAGAGGACTTAAGAGGTACGCATTGAGCGAGGCAACGATGTGCTAAAGGTTTGTAGGAATAGCTCTTTATCCCTAAGGTGTATACTTAGGATACTGGATAAAGAAGAAAGAAAGGAAATACAGGACTACGAGATTTCCTTCTCTTTTATACCAATTGCCAAGAGCACTGCCTCCCTTCTAGAGCAGTCTCTATAAAACCTGTTTTGTCCACATTACCCTTTTCCATATGTCATTCAATCTAAACACTGTTCTCATGACTTCCGCAAGGCAGACAGCTAGACATGAGTGACCATACATGACTGAGTGATAATTCATGATTTGTAACGCAGAATTCTAAAGAACATCACTGACAATATGAACATAAGGAGAGTACAACTTTTAAGGAGAGTACAACTTTTAAGGAGAGTACAACTTTTAAGGAGAGTACAACTTTCAAGGAGAGTACAACTTTTAAGGAGAGTACAACTTTTAAGGAGAGTACAACTTTTAAGGAGAGTACAACTTTTAAGGAGAGTACAACTTTCAAGGAGAGTACATGACCATGGTTCGTTACAGTATCCCCCTCTGTAAGCTGGAACTCCTGTGATAGCTAGGAATACCTCTTCCATTAGGTTGTCATCTCTTATATTTTCTACTATCCAGCACAATCTTTCCCTAAGGTTTCCAACCCGGATATGTAGGGGCATTGGTGGACAATACTGGCACACTGCTAGGTCACTCTTGACTATCTCTGGTGGTGCCTCAGGTTGGTGTTCCTCCTTGATCTCTAGGAGCTGGGGATCGATAGGAACTATTGGTACCGGTTGGGGGGTGTATCCACTAGGACTGGCAGATACTGCCAATAAGGTTTTTTAGGATCCACATTGATCACTGGTGAACCAAGGGGTGATATGGGGGAAATAGGTGGCAAGACCTGTTCCTCCTATCACTGGAATTGCTGGTTCAATGTAAACTATGGTTGTGGAGTATAAAGCGCCGGCTCCTAGGGCTTTTCTTGGAATGAGACCGGTGCCCAACTCTGGTTGGCGATGGTTTCAAGACCCAATGCTGGAAGGTCTTTAAGGGGTTCCTCCTTCACTGTACTGTCTTCAGGGGAGGTGCAAATTCATCCATACTAGTCGAAAACATGTAAGACCATAGTAGGGGATAGGGAAATTTCTGTCATTTCCTCATCTCTATCATAGCTTAGGCTTGTTAGGGAAGCAGTGGTGGAACTCATCAATGAGCTCCTGGGAGTGCTTGAGGTGCTGGGAAGGCTCCTATGTAGGCTTGTAGTAGCTAACCCATTTGACAAGGTAGTGAAGAGTGCCACCTCGAAGGCGTTTAGAGTCGAGAACACTCTTAACTTCGTACTCTCGATCTCGTTCAATGACAATCAGAGGAGGTGGAGGATTTTAATGGCCTAGGACTGGTTCATATTTTCTTGCTAGTTCTAGTAGAGAGATGTAGAAGACTGGATAGATCTTTATAGAGCCAGGAAGCTTGAGTTTATTTGCTCGAGTTCTGACTCTTGCTAGAACTTTGAATGGACTAAGTCTTTTGTGATCAAGTTTCTTGGATGGCCTCTGAGTGCGCAGATTTCTGGTATTCAGGCAAACTTTTTCTCTAACTTCTATCACAGGTGCTGGTTTTCTTGATTGATCTGCCACTTCCTTCTGGCTTACTTATACATAAGCGATTTCTGCCCTACATAAGTCGTGCACTTCCTATAGTCTGGTAGCGAGATACCTGACACTTTCAGGGGTGTTTGACCTTCACCTAAGGTTTATGTCTATCGCAAAGTGTGGGTGGTAACCATAGTTTACATAGAATGGGCTAACTTTCATAGTTGCCGATGCTTGGTTGTTGTAGCTAAACTCTGCAAGGGGAAGTAGGTATGCCAAATCATCCTGCTGATAATGGCAGTAGATCTGCAGATACTGTTCTAGAACTGAGTTTGTCCTTTCTGTCTGACCATCTGTCTAGGGGTTGTATGCCATGCTGAGATTGCTTTTAATTCTCAGAACTTTGGACAGGGACTTCCAGAATTCCAAAACAAATTGAGTACTACGTTCAGAGGTAATGTCCTTTAGTAACCCATGGTGTTTCTATATGTGATGTAGGTACAGGGTTACTACATCTTCACTTGTTACTTTTTCTATTGTAGGGATGTAGTGCGCCATTTTGATCAGGCAATCCACTACTACAAGGATTGCATCACATTCGTTGCTTGTTGGCAATCCCAGTATAAAGTCCATGGATATCGAATTCCAGGGCTTCTCAGGTATTTCCAAGGGTTTCAAAGTACCGAAAGATGCATATCTGACAGGTTTCGCTCTTATGTATGCTTGACAATGACTGATGTATCAGCTGATGTATTTCTGCAATCCTGGCCAAAAATAGTTCCTTTTTACCAACTCATATGTTTTGGCTCTTCCCAGGTGCCTGGCGGCTATGTGATCATGGTTCTGTCAGAGTACTTCCAGTTTTAGGTCTGGATCATCAGGGATACTGACTAGGTTTTTATATAATAACAATCATTCCCTGATCATGTAATCTGATAGCTCCGCACATTTCGCCGACTTTTCTCCTTTCTGTAGAGCCTGTAGGATAGACTTTGTGGCAGGGTCCTTGTCATAAGACCTTTTGACTTTCTCTTGAAAATCTTGATTTCTCTCCACTTCCACCATTGCTGAGAGAACATGCAGCTCTGGATTCGCTTATAATATAGGGTCTAAGTGGCAGGGTTAGATGATCATCTATTCCTGATAAGCGAGTCATTCATCCCCTTCCTTCGGAAGATCCCTGGATCTTCTGGTTAAAGAATCAGGTTTTCCTCCCTGTTATCCTGGTCAATAGCATATCTGGAAGTTGAACTTTGATAGGAACTCAGACGATCTTGCTTCTCGGTGATTCAATATTCTCTTGGTCATAAAGTATTCTAAGTTCTTGTGATCTGTCATCACTTGAACTGGGAATTTCGAATATGCAATATGTTGTTCCTACTCTGAAAATGTGAGAATGACTGCTAACAGTTCCTTATCATGCATACGATAGTTGTATTGTATGGGGTTGAACTTCTTAGAGAAGTATGCCACTAGGTGCAAAACTTGTTTTCCATCCTCATACTGGAACTTTTGGGGAAGGATGCCCGCTGCCACATGATCTGATACATCCATTTCCACAAAAACTAGTTTTTCTAGGTTGAAGTGTCTCAGGGTTAGTGCTGATGTGAATACTTCTTTGAGACTTATAAAAGCAGCATTTGCTTCCTTTGTCCATTTGAACTTTTGGTCCTTTTTTAACAACTTTGTGATCAGTGATACTATTCTTGAGTACCCTCTGATGAACCTTTGGTCGAAGTTTGGGAATCCTAGGAACATCGGAATATCCTTTACTGATTTCAGTGTTTCCTATCCAAGTACTGCTTCTACCTTCTTGTTGTCCATGGCAATGCCCTCTGGGGAGATGATGTATCCGAGGAATTCTGTTTCTGTGACATGGAATTCGCATTTCTCAGGTTTGCAATAAACTTTGATTTCCCCTGGTTTCTTCAGAACTGTTTGCACATGGCTGACTTGCTCCTCCAGGGTTTTTGAAAACATCAATATGTCATCTAGATAGACAATACAGAAAACGTCTAAATCATCTTTTAGAATATCATTGATGAATACCTGGAATGTTGCTGGTGCATTTGTGAGACCAAAAGGCATAACCTTGTACTCATAATAACTATACCTGGTACAGAATACAGTCTTCCCTTCCTCACCTTCTGCAATTCTGACTGCATTGTATGCCTGTCTTAGATTTAACTTGGTATAGATCTTCGCTTCTTTCAACCATTCCAATGTCTGATGGATTAATGGCAATGGATAGCAATTCTTGACTATGACTTTGTTGAGTCCTCGATAATCCACACATAGGTGGGGTGATCTATCCTTCTTTTCTACAAACAATATCAGTGTACCAGCTGGAGACTACGACTCCTAGATGAATCCTTTTACTGGGTTTTCTTTTAGGTACTTCCTTAGCTCTTGTAGCTATACCTCTCATAGTCCATTGGTAGGTAACCATGGCGGTTCACCTCCTTCAATCAAGGGAATTCTGTGATCGATTTTCTAATGTGGTGGTAAGGCATTTGCTTCTTCTTTGTTGAAAAGGTGCAAATATTCGAGGTACTCCGCTAGTACCAATATCTCTGGCGGTATTGCTTTTAGTGCCTCCCTTCCTTCAGTAGACCCTGTAACACTGATAGCATACAGCTTCTTGTATTTCCTTTCTACCATGTTCTCGAAGGGTACCGCTCCAACAGTGGTAATGTTGATTCCACTTCTCCCCTCCTATTCCAGGAAGGTGAGCTGATTCCTCCTGAAATCGAATTGCACTTGGTAGTGCTGTAGCCACTGCAATCCTAGCAGGATAGTATACTCTACTAACTCGATAATACACAAAAAGACTTGTTTTTTTCTTAGTCCTACCTGGATTTCCACTTTGGTGACCTTGGTGATTTTTCTGCTACTTGCTTGTCTTCCATCGACAACTGTCAAGGTCCTTGGGGTCTCTAACTTTAATATAGCGAAACCATTTCTTTGCGCAAATGTTTCATGTATAAATGTGAAACCGGTTACCCCTGTATCTAATAGGGTATTACACTCCATAGTGTTATTCAATGTTGCTTGGACTATAAAATATTCTCCTTCTGAAAACATTTCTGACTTTCCTATTCTGGTGGCTTTCTGGGTAAGGCTTTTCCCCTGGGATATCCTCAGAGCTAGACCACCATCTAGTTATAACTCTTAGAGTTTCCTGACTGAATTGTAATGGTTGCCACTTTCGCGCTATTGGTCTTTGACTCTTTGCTGGTTTCCTTCTTTGGACAATTCCTGGTATAATGTCTCTCTTTTCTGCAACTAAAATATAATCCTTTGTTCTTGCGGCAATCCCTCTCTTCCTAAGTGATCTTTTCCTCTTCCTGGTGCTGTCCCTTCTGGCAGTGGCTGCTGAACTTGTTCTGTTTTTTGTGGCCTTGCTTCCGCTGTTCCTCTTAGGACTTGCCAGTAGGTTTTTCTTCCTTTTTCAGGATTGACTCAAGTTGACTTTCTAACTGGATACACAGTTGTGTATATTCTGATTACATTGTAGGGAGATTCGACTAGTAGGCCAGGGCTTCGTAGATTTTCCCTTTCAGTCCTTTCTTGAACAGGAGGATCTTCATCCTGTCATCTTTAGGTAGACTGGCATTGAATGCGAGACCATCATAGTCTGCACAATACTGAGACATGTTCCCCTTCTCTCTGAGGTTTTCCAACTGCTGGTAACTAGTGTTATCCTTATCTGGGTCATCAAATGCTTTTCTTAGGGCCTCTTCAAAGGTTGACCATGTTTCCTTGGGTGCTTTTGCATTCTTGGAGTTCTTTTGCCTTCTGGCGATATACCACTTTTATGCCGGTCCTTTCAGGAATGATGCTGCCCACTTGATCTTCTGGCCATCATCTTCAAACCTGTCCTTGTTGACCTCAAAGGTGTCCATGCACCTGGTGATAAATTGGTCTAGTTGGGGGTGATCATTTCCATCGAACACTTCAGGGTCTTTAAGCTTTGCTAGCTTATGCATTTCTTGTGCTTTTCGTTGCTCCTCTTCCAGTTTTTGCTCTAGGGTGTCGATCCTTAGTTAGAGTGTGATCCGCTCTTGTCTCAGACTTTCAAGTTGTTCACTTTCTGGTACCCATTCCTTTCTGAGGCTTTCGATTTGTTGCTGATTCACAACTTGCTACTATTTTAGGTCCTTATCCTCTTGTTCTTTGTCAACACTGGAATCGTAGTGTTCCCTGATCTAGTCTCTGATCCTTTGGTACTGTACAATGGCTTATGTCTTTTTGAGGTTGTAGATATCTTGCCAGAACTATAGTTTTTCTAGGTTTGGGATAGGATATGCCTCTTCTATATCCTCTAGTAGGTCTGGAAGCTTCTCCTTGGTAGACATTAACTAATACCGATACCTTTTTGCTGCTAGGAACTCGTTGATACTAGGGTCTAGGATGGCAGGTAGGAGGACTCTGAGTTTGTCAAGCTAGACTGGGGTGACAGGGTAGCTCTGATGTAGTACAACAAGATCATCCTTCTACAGATAGAGAACAATCTTATCTTCACTCTCCTGGTGTACTGGTTGTGTCTGGGAGAACAGTGACTTCAACTGCAAGGTTATCAACCTTAGATTTCCTAAGATGTTCCAGTAATTTGAGGGCGGCATCCTCCAATTCCTCATCTAGCAGAAAACTTGCAGCTATATTGTCGATATCTGACTACATGTAAAAGCGTAGCACTGGTGCTTTTCCTGGGTCTGGGGTGACTGTTACCACTTATGGTATCTGGTGCTCAGTGGCTGAAATAGATCCTGTTGTCCCAATGGTCATTACAAAAATAGTCTTTGCAGTAGAATCTATGGATTTGCCTGTCACAGTTTCTAATATAGAAACCCTTCTTCTACTGTGGCCTGGTTGCCTTCTCAAACTCTTGTTACTCCCTAGTCTTGTAGCATAGGTGGTGGTTGACAGGGTTGACTTTGCAATTGCAGATACTAGACCAAACTTTCTAAGCCTTTGCTAATTTCTCAGAAAATGGCTTTTGTGATGCTGGTCTCTGTACTGGCCGAGCCTGGACCTCTCAGCTAAAATGGACTCTACGATTCCTCTTCTGGGGGCTGGGACTTGAAGGTCTTTAAGTTCTTCTGGGGGAAGCAGGTTCTTGTCTTGTAGTAGCTTGGTGATTTCCTCGATAGTGAACTAGGGTGCCTCTACTCGGAAGTTCCAGTTGATTAGGGATGACATCCAATGTCACCTAAACTCTCATGTATCTTCTTCGATGGTGATTTCTGTAGGATGCAGTATAGTGTAAATGAGAACTCCTTCAGCGATACAACTGATGCTCAGTCTGTATCTGGGTTTCAGGGTAAATCAGGATGGAAGAAGATATACAACTCTGTAGAGAACTCAAGAGGTGCGCATTGAGAGAGGCAATAATGTGCTAAAGGTTTGTGGGAATAGCTCTTTATTCCTAAGGTGTATACTTGAGATACTGGGTAAAGAGGAAAGAAAGGAAATACAGGACCATGAGATTAACTTCTCTTTTATACTAATCGCCAAGAGCACTGCCTCCCTTCTAGAGCAGTCTCTATAAAACCTGTTTTATCCACATGACCCTTTTCCATACGTCATTCAATCTAAACACTATTCTCATGACCTCCGCAAGGCAGATAGCTAGACATGAGTGACCATACATAACTGAGTGATAATTCATGATTTGTAACGCAGAATTCTAAAGAACATCACTGACAATAGGAACATAAGGAGAGTACAACTTTCAAGGAGAGTACATGACCACGGTTTGTTACATAACAATATGCAATTAAGTTTGTGTGATTCCCTTTCTGTACATCAGTAATCTGAGGGAATTGCAAAGCCTCTTCATTAAGTAGCCATATAAGGCAGTTACCGTGATGGCGCTTAGCAAGTATTGCTCATATATATGTGCTATGTTCTTGCAGGGGGGGGGGAAATTCATTTTTATTTTATCTTTACGACCCCGCTAGGGGTCGTCTCAAGAACCTCCGCTTGCAGCTATGTCAAGCTATGACAGAGGTAGAAGACAGCCGACCTAGTGTCGGTAGCGCGTCCTACGGTTTACAGATAAAATACAGGTTTGTTCCCGAATCCTCCTCGCTTACACGCAATAAACTAAAGAAGAGACGGGGCGGAAAATAAAAGAATGGTGGGGGAAAGTAAAACTTCAACAAAGAAAACGCGACCGGCACAAGAGCGACCACCCAGTACGTCAAAACAGCAGAGAAACTTTAAACGAAATAGAAAAAGAAAAGCCCAGGGAACCCCTTTCCCATCTCCAGCGAGGCGAACCTTAGAACAACTAGGAGGAATCGAGGTAAAAGCGAGAAACACTAACCAAAGAGAAAAGAAAGAGAAAAGGACAAAGGAGGAAACACAAGCCAAACTCACAAAACTTTTACACCAAGGGAACAACAAAAGCGCAACAGGGATGAAATACCAAGGGGCCCTAAGTCTCTATTCCCTCTTCTATCGCAGCACGCAGATTCTCCACTTGCTTATTATTATTGGCCAAGGCCTGCAAATACACTGGGCAGAGGGGATCGTTGGCGGGGTGGGCGGCATCGCAGTTGGTACATTTAAGTACCGTATGGTCGCACTGTCATCCTCGGCGTTTACACTCTGCATTGCCACAGAAGTGTTCATAGATGGCGTGGGGTCCGGTGCATAGCTGGCAGCGGGGGGAATAGGTGCACTTCAGTTGATGGTGACCGAAGCGGCAGCAGCGAGAGCACTGAGTAGCCTTAGAAAAGGCGATGTAGGGATCGGTCTGACGGTTCTTGTTAAGGATGGTCAGGCCTTGAGAGATGCAGTAATGGTTGTTGTTCACCACAACTGTGATGACAATCGAGGAGGCGGGTTTGCCGACGAGCTTATCCTTCGAAGCGAGCCAGCGCGGGGTTTGAGCGAGTATAACACCTTGGTTAAATGTCTCGATTTCCTTGCGGATGAGCGACATGTGTTCGACGTCCGAGGTGTTGAGAACGGGGGTGGGCACATTGTGCACAATATACTTCTTATGCAAGAAGTTCCGGCGGAGTCTGGTTGTGTCTGGGAAGAACTTGCGGACAGCTTCTTCGATGGTCAGCTTGTACGCAAGTACTTGTTGAGCAGTAGAATTCTCCATGACAGAGAGGAAGACATTGCTTGCTCCGGCCTTGTGGACGGAGCGAATTCAGCAGGTAGAGGGGGCCTTCTTCTCCACTAAGGCAGAGTTGACGGCATCCCGAACGGCGATAGGGTTGAACTCGGGGACTTCTCCCTCGAGGTTGACAATTATTTCACGCTCGCGCTTGGTTGGGTATTTCGGGGCGGGCGGGGTAGTAGCAGTCGGAGTAGGTGCAGCCATGGCTTTGCCTTTGTTCTTCTTCACAACCTGGGCCCAGGTGTTGTCAGTAGTAGCAGGGGGTGCCACAGGTGGTACAGCGGGAGCGGGGGAGGTGGAGAGGGAAGATGAGATCTTCTTCACCGCTTTTGCAGTTTTGGATGCTTCCGACCGTAGTTTCTTGATGGAATCAGAAAGGGCCATGTCAATTTCAGTGGGACCTGTTTTAGCTGGAGCCGCAGCAGCTGCATTGCGGGTGGTGATGGCCTCAAGTTCATTGAAGCGAGCTTCAAGGGACTGTTGGCCAGCGGCAATAGTAGTGACCGCTTCCTGGATTTTGTTTACTGAGGCCAGGAGGGACGGGAGGGTTTGGGTGTAGAACTGGAGTTCACGGTATCTAATGTATAAGTCGCCGATGAGAGGTGCGGTGTACATTGAGATAACGTCGCCTATTCCAGGTTCGTTCTTGACAGCGGGGGAGATGCTGGACGCCTCGAACGAGGCGAACATTGCTTTCATGGTGGCGGCTTCGTCCCTTGCCTCTTGAGGGAGGGAATTAAGGGGGGGAACTTGGGGTTTCTTTGAATTCGTGACATGGTTATGATGTTTGTCGACACGAGGAAATACTAATAGCTGAGAACTAAAATGTAGGGGGTAGTTTGAAGGTGCGAAGGAGCCTGCTATGTTCTTGCAATTAAGTTTATATATATACCCTGCCCTTACAATAGTGACTAAAGGAGAATGAAGTCCTCTTAATTGAGTGGCTATATAAATAGTTACCCTAAGGGTATTAAGTGAGTTCACTCCTTTGTTATGTGACTATGTCATATGTAATTAAGATTATGTGATGCCCTCTCTGTACATTAGTGATCCAAGGGAAGTACAAATCCTCTTTATTGAGGATGCATCAGTGACCTGAGGAAAGATAAAATCCTCTTCATTGAGTACAATGCACCATATATACATAGTATACTGAGGGAAGAACAAATACACCTTCATTATTCTTTGGCTTTGTCCTTAATTAGGTTGTACATAACCCATGTATATAGTAGTGTATAAGGGAGTTCAAAAGTCCTTTCTTTCTTCTTGGAGTTGAGGATGGTCTAGTTATATGGCTATCCTGGTGTCATTGTACAGAAACAAGCAGTGTCATAGTTTCAAATCCTGATTGCATTACTTATAATATACCATCATTTCCCAGTTCATCATAGGTTTTGTAGTGTAAGTGATTTTTCCCTCACTATGCATAATTTCTAAATTACTCCTTTAGTCCACATAAGCAAATGTGACCGATGACCTCAATGGACATATGAATGGTTACCCTAATAGCACTTAGTGAGTTCGCTCATATGTATGTAAGTATAGCTTTGCCCTTGATTATGATATACCTGACCTTACTATATAATAGTATATAAGGGAGATTAAAAGTCTCCTCTTTCTTCTTAGGTGAGGATAGTCTACTAGTATAACTCTCCTAGTGTCATTGTGTGGTAATGTAATTAACCGTGATCATGTACTTTCCTACTTGTTGTATTCCCCTTATATTTCCTATTATCAGTGATGTTCTTTGGAATTCCACATTATGAATCATGAAGTATTACTCAGTCATGTACAGTCACTCATGTTAGCTGTCTGCCTTATGGAGGTCATGAGAATAGTGTTTAGATTGAATGATGTATGGAAAAGGGTTATATGGATAAAGCAGGTTTTACAGAGACTGCTCTAGAATGGAGGCAGTGCTCTTGGCAGTTAGTATAAAAGAAGGAGAAATCTCGTGGTCCTGAATCTTTTCCTTCTTTCTTCTTTATATAGTATGTTAGGTATTTACCATAGGAATAAAGAGTTATTCCTATAATCCTTCAGTACATCGCTGCATCACTTAATGCGTACCTCTTGAGTCATATAAAGAGTTGTATATCTTCTTCCATCCTGATTTACCCCTAAACCTGGATACAGACTGAGCATCAGTTGTATCACTGAATGAGTTGTCCTTTACAGGTAACACATAATGTTGTGGGTTCAAATCCTACTCACATTACCCCTAATATACTATGATTTCTAGGTTAGTCATAGGTTTTGTAGCATAAGCAATTTTTGCCTAACTGTATATGGTTACCTAATTACTAGTTCAATTGTAATAAACTGTGGTCACGTACTTTCCTACTTGTCGTATTCTCCTTATCCTTCCTATTATTAGTGATGTTCTTTAGAATTCCATGTTATGAATCATGAATTATCACTCGGTTATGTACGGTCACTCATGTTTAGCTATCTAACTTGCGGAGGTCATGAGAACAGTGTTTACATTAAATGAGGTATGGAAAAGGGTTATGTGGACAAAACAGATTTTACAGAGACTGCTCTAGAAGGTAGGTAGTACTCTTGGTGATTGGTATAAAAGAGAAAAAAATCTCACAGTCCTGTATCTTTTCCTTCTTTCTTCTTTATGTAGTATCTTAAGTATACACCATAGGAATAAAGAGTTATTCCTACAAACCTTCAGCATATTATTTCCCTGCTTAATGCGTACCTCTTGAGTCCTCTAAAGAGTTGTGTATCTTCTTCCATCCTGATCTACCCCCAAACCCCAATACAGACTGAGCATCAGTTGTATTGCTGAAGGAGTTGTCCTTTACATCAGTCCATGTAAGTGAATGCAACTGATGACCTCAATGGCAGTATAAAGGGTTACCCTCATAGTGCTTAGCAACTTCCCTCCTATATCTTTGACTATAACTTTGCCCTTTATTGGTATGTACCTAACCCATCCATAGAACAGTGACTGAGGGAGATCAAAAGTCTCTTCTTTCTTGTTGCTGTATGAAGGCTTATACTGATAGTACTTAGTAAGTTCGCTCGTATATATATGACTATGTATTTGCTATGAATTAGGATGTACCTAACCTATCTATATAATATTGACCAAGGGGGATCAAAAGTATCTTCTTTCTTCTTTTTTCTTTTGGTTATACTTTTACTCTTAATTGAAGTGTACATGATCCTCTGGGGATATGGGATGTAAAATAACTTTATAAGGAAAATAAAGGTTATCTTCTTTCTTCTCTATATAGTATCTTAAGTATATACCATCAGAATAAGAACACTATTCCCATAAACCTTTAGCACCTCCTTTTCTTTCAGTCTACCCTATATAAATGTCTCCTAGTACTTTATAGAGTTGTGTATCCTCTTCTTTCCTAATTTACCCTAAACCCTACTATAGATCAAGATCTAGTTTATATTACTGAAGGAGTTATCCTTTATATATTCTGAATTAACTATCCCAATGCTTAATACTAGCAAAATCTTATAAACTGGCTAAGGTTATCACTGTTAGCATTAATCAGCAATAAAGGGAGACCTAAATTATCTCTATTCACGGAAAAACAAGAAGTACTCAAAATATTCCCAAGACAGTACAGTATAGATAAAGTTGCAATATACTCAGATACATTTAAAGTCAAACCAGAAAAAAAAGTAGACATACTGATAGTGCTGTACCAACAAAATAAAGAAGAAAGAAAGGTTTTAAAAGGCATAGCCTCCAATGTAAACATTTTTGACAGAGAACTTCAAGGAATCTATAGAGATTTCCATCTTATCAAAGAATACATTTAGAAATGGACATTAAAAAAGGTCACAATCTTCTCTGACTCGCAGGTAGCAGTTACTGCTACTGTCAACCTATACCGATTATAGACCTAGTATATTACTAAAGAAATCTTGCAAGTAAACTAAAGGCTACAAGTAAAAGATATAGCAGTTAGTCTAGACTAGTCACTTTAGATATTAAGGAATTGCTAGAAATGAAAGAGCAGATTAACTCACCAAAGAACAGTCAAAAAAGTAGGAAAAACTATCCTACAATACTAAAAACAAGTGAATCATCACAAGAGCCAGCATCTAGACCAAGGTTAAGGAAATATCCTGGAGTGACTTTGAAAAGCAGATAGGAAAACCAATCCTGAAACAACAAGACCCCTATCAGATATTAGATAAAAATATAGTGGCATAATTATTTCAGTATAGGACTGGCTGGTATTACATCTCAAACCTATACTACATCAGCAGAGAATAGAACATCTACCTTTGTAGTGCCCTACAGTCAATCTAGCACTACTTACATAAATATCACACAAATAAACCTTGATAAAAATACCAAGGCTAGATGACTAAGCACCTCATCTACAATCCCAAACCTCTAGAATACCCTAGTAAAAGAAAGAATAGGAATGACTATAAGGAAATTGCCTAAACCCCTATCTGTAGTGAGAGCAGTAAGATGAGGAAATGTGCGATGAAGGGAGCTTTTGGTCTTGGAAATAGGTATTATTAGAGGATTTCCTTTGTCATTTTCTTTTTTTTTTTTTTTTTTTTTTTTTCCTTTTTTTTTTTTTTTTTTTCT